>JAQFZF010000798.1:0-15907 GCA_034695365.1 Enchytraeus norvegicus | reverse complement strand
GTCTGCACTGGCTTCCTATCTCAGAACGCATAAAATACAAGATTGCCTCTCTAACTTTTAAAATTATAAACTTTGGAGAACCTACATATCTTGCTGAGCTAATCTCACCCTATCAACCATCCCACTGTCTTCGCTCATCTGGTACTAATCTCCATAATATCCCCGATATACGATCAGCTATATGCAGACGATTATTCAGTTTTACCGCTCCTACATCATTGAATTCTTTGCCACATGATCTTCCGTCATGTACTGGTATTATGTCCAGGGCAAGCTGAAAACCCATTTGTTTCCTCCTTAGATCTGTTTAATCAGATTCTCTTGCTTTGGCTAATGGACTTGCACTGTTTTGGATCTCGCTTTCTCTTCAGTCTGTGTTAATACACAGACTGAAGTGTGTTCTGAAGTGTGCTCTGGTGGTATAGAACCGCTTGCAGTTGCACAGTCTGCTTGAGACGTCCCTGACATCGCCTTCGGGTGAATCGGACGTTAAATTCTCATTGTATTGTAATGTATTGTATTGTATTGTTTGATGACGAATAATGAAAAATAAATAAAAGTAAAAAATAAAATGAAGTTTAACATTGAATTGACATCTGACCATGAAATTGACATTTTACCTTGACATTAGGTTTGACCTTGAAGGTTAAATTTAACCTTTACAATGAAGTTAGGCTTTAAAAATGAAGTCTAACTTTGAAATTGACATTTGACCATGAAATTGACATTTGATCTTGACATTTAACTTTCAAATAACCTTGAAGGTGAATTTGGACCCTAACAACGAAGTTTAGCTGTCAGAATGATGTCTAACATTGAAATTGACATTTGACCTTGAAAATGACGTTTGACCTTGAATTTACCTTTGACTTTGAAGGTGAAATTTAGTTTTAAGAAACCAAGTTTAGCTGACAGAATGAAGTTTGGCATTGAAATTGACATTTGACCTTGAAATGACATTAACCTTGAACTTACATTTAACATTGAAGGTGAAATTTGATCTTAAAAACGAAGTTTAGCTGTCAAAATGAAGTTTGACGTTGAACTTTACATTTGACCTTGAACTTGCCATTTGATTTTGAACTTGCCATTTAACTTTAAATGTGAAATTTAGCCTTAAAAACGAAGTTCAGCTGTCAAAATTACGTTTGACTTTCAAATTCACATTTGACCTTGAACCTACCTTTGACCTTGAACCTACCGTTGACCTTGAAAGTGAAATTTGGTATTAGAAATGCAGTTTAACTGTTAAAATGAAGGTTGACGTTGAAATTGACATTTGACCTTGAAATTGATATTTGACCTTGAACTTACATATGACCTTGAAGGTGAAATTTGGTCTTAGAAACGAAGTTTAGCTGTCTAAATGAAGTTTGACGTTGAAATTGACATTTGACCTTGAACTTCACCTTGAAGGTGAAATTTGGTTTTAGAAATAAAGATTAGCTGTCTAAATGAAGTTTGATGTAGAAATTGACATTTGACCTTGAACGTGACATTTGAGCTTGAACTTTTTAATTTGACCTTGAGCTATGATTAATATTATGAGTGATTGATTGATTGAATTTATTATTACTACTATGGTATTTCCTCTTACTTCTTCGATTGTGGCGTTTACATCAGTTTGGCAGGCTAGGCTATTTGCTCATCATTGTTCCAAAAGGCGCCTCTGAGATGCCAAGTATGCAGAGGTGTTATAAAATGTTATTTTGTATTGTATTGTTTGAATAACCACTATAACCTAGATGTTAGAGACATGCAAGAAAATAGAGGAACACTCTACATTCTATGATCACATGTTGAGTTCAAGGTCCATTATAAAACCATTAAATCATAGCATCTGTTTTATTTCAAGACATAGACCAACACAATTTCGAATTTGTGCATCATTTTTTTTTCATGTGGAAATATGTAAATTAAAAACAATCTTAATAATTGACATAGTTATCCTTATCTAGGCTGCAAGCCATCAGATATCTCATGCTACAGTAGTAGGCCTACAGTTGTCTTAACTGAAACTGCATTTAATATAATACTTGGACAACAGTACTCTTTGTATTTATAATCAAGCAAAAGATATTACAATAATTTGAAGCTAAAGTAGCTCCTGTGTAAAATAAAAAGGATCACGATGAATCTAGTCAATTCAGATCACCTGAATATATTTCTAGAAAGAGGAAAAAGTTAATAAAATTTATTGCTTTAGTTGTTCATATTCACTGATTCTTTGCATGTGATTTCTTCTACCACATTCAGGATCTCATAAACAGAAAAGACTCTCAGTATATGCGGCCTGTCTCCAACTCATTCATTTCAACAGCCAGTAGTACTAATAAATATAATTATTCTCTTTATTTGGCTCTCTTACTCTCTCAGTGTTCTTCTTTAATAGCAGACCTATATAACTTCTTCGCTTTTCACTATCCTCCTCTGTTCACTTCATATTCGCACTGTTACGTTTCTTATCATATGTAGTCACAGTCATTAGAACTGAAAAATTCTCCTTGCTTCCATGATTTTACAATCAATCAATTTATCTGTCAATCAATAGCTAACAATAATGTATTATCATACTCTTAACAATGTCTTGCAACTTTGAAGTTTGAAGCTCATTAAAATTAGCAATATATGATAAAGTAGCCCAGCTAGCCACAGACCACGGCAGATGTGACAGAACATCAGCAAGTCTTGATATTGAGTGACCTGTTGGTCTAGTTGAGCCTAAACTCAATGTGCTGAACACAAGGCTGTCCTCTGCTTGACCGCTCCTTAAAAATGTATGCAGTTTCATTAGTCAATATTACCCAGTTGTATGGTTTCAACACAGAAAGTTTCTGTATTGAGTAGCTTATGGAAGTTACGGAGGAGCTCCTTTACCAACAACCGTCGCTTCAACATGCTCTATGCAGTGTTTTTCCTATATTCCTACCACATTTTACTGTCTTTCTACTCGGACTCTTCAAAACTTCTTTATTTTAGATTTTGTCAGTCCAATTGATCAATTTCATACGTCCTATAAACACATTTCCAATGATTTCATTATCATAAAATATTTTTATAAACCCTATATAGGAGTGCAGTCCTCACTAAATATACTAAATAGTTTTTATATCAATTTTAAAATAAAATAAATTTTATCATATTTTTTAGCCCAGGATCGTTTACCACCCAGGGCAATAAATAAAAAAAATATAAAAAAAATAGTTTTTTACAAAGTGTATTACACACTTAATTATTGCACTTGTACATCGTGTAATCATATAAGATTTGAACAACTAGGACAGTTATATCTTACATTCATGTCAACCAAAAAACTGAAATATTTCAGTTTTTTAGATCTTTTCAGTTTCAGTAAAGTTTAAAAAAAATAATTTCTATACAGTTCCAGTTTCAGTTTTAGAAATCATTTCAGTTTTAGTTTCAGTTTCAGTTAAACTGAAATAAATCATTTAATTTAATTTTTTTAACTTTTTTATTAGACACCAAAAAGGGTTAGACAACTCTGTAAGAATCACTGTTACAGTATGAATAGAATAGATACACAAAGTACAATAAATCTATAACAAACAGTAATTCTTGGTGGCTAATTAGCATATGAACAAAATCATAACAGTAATTCTTGGAGGCTAATTAGCATATGAACAAAATCAATGAGTAAGAAAAGTAGAATAAGTTTAAAGCTACTTTCAGTTTCAGTTTCAGTAACTGATATAACACTGGTGGTTATTAACGTAGATCAATATAATAATCATGGCCAGTCTCGGTGATTAGTTTATGAAGCACTAGTGGATCTAACGGCAAATGATGAAATTTCTGAGAATTTTTCTACAAGTTTTTATTTTAAACTATAGATGTTGATCTCTAGGCTTACTTAAAATAGTATTGTTGTGCTAAAAGCAGACCCATGAATGACATTAGCAGAAATTTATAAGCTTTGTAAAAAGATGAAGCCTAAATAAGCTTCAATTTCGAGGCCGAGAGCTACTTGGATCTGTGATTGGTGAGCCAGGAGATCCGAACCGAGAATGTTTGGATTCTGATCTAGACGATTAACTTACTGCGTTCTTGGATCAGCTATTGTAGTTTCTTTGTTTTGTGCCGTGCAGATTGTAGGCTACTGATGACTCTCATGACATTCTTTAGAGAATTGAACCAGCCATGCTGTGATATGAATTTAGCAGGTCAGGATTTATTTAAATACACCAGTTTATCTCTGTCTATCAACGACAGATTATAGAGAGTGTGTTTTCGTCTATGTATATCAGCACTAAACTGTATGTTGACTAAAACCATGTAGTCCTAAATGATTTAAGTGTAACAAGTGCTGGAGTTAATATATTTCTAATGAGTTGAAACCTTAGGGCCTATACGTTGTATGAGTTGTTATTTTTTTACAGAAGATTTTAGCTGTTTTAAAAACAAGATTTATATGGAGATATCTGGATTACCTCCTTGTCGAATATGTGGCGAGAAGGCTTCAGGACTTCACTATGGAGTCAATTCTTGTGAAGCCTGCAAGGTATTTATAACATACTAAATTATTTGCTGATACAGCTAGACTGAATATTTAGAGAACGAGAAAGGTGCACAAAAATCTTTGTCACTTGTATCATGATCATTGAAAGCATAATTAATCTTGCTAATTAAAATTTTTATGTATATAAGCTTAGTTTGATCAACATATTTGCTGATTTCTCATGTCGACGCCGGGAAATTTTAGAATAGTCCAAACAACAACTGCACGTGTTCAGTAAGCGCTGACTAATGCAAATACTGAAGAAGGAAATGGAAAAGCACTTCAGATGTTAAATATTTCCTTGAACAAGGACTTATTTTTGTGTAGTGTAGGCAAATCCTTCATGATTTAATAAACTGGTTGATAAATCTATCTTTCTATCTCTAGGGCACTGCAAAATGGCAGGTCCAAGGTACATATTATGAAACACAGTCTGCTATCCCACTCACTAATGAGCACTCCGTCGATCATTAAGCTGATCCAATCAAAAAGACTATGCCTTTATCACACCTAAAATGTAACCTTTTTGTTGGGAATATATATCTGACTTTTGAGGTGATTTCCTGTTGCCTTCCTCAGTATGAAAATATCTGCATTAGTCGGCTTTTACGAAACGTGCAGTTTTCAGTCAGTCTATTCTCAAGTTTTCCCGAACCAACACAGGAAGGTTTGTCAATAGCGTGCTATAAATGAATGAGATGGAGGATTAAAAAATGAATTTTGCCTTGGACCTATCCTTTGGCAGTACAATAGAGGGAGAGATATATGCTGATATAAAAAATTAGTCACACTTAGTTTCTAGGATATATTATATATATATTTCATATAGGCCTATAATCTCATGATGAGTAGGCAGACTAATAATTATCCTGTGACACTACCTTATAGTGAAACATCTATTTAACAATTGTAATGGCGAAAAATAAAATTTGGGGGAGGGCGGCCTAGGGGAGGCACAATATTATGAAAATCTATAGCCCCCGGCCAGAGCATAAAATCGCCACTGGGCCATAATTTTGCATGGTTTGACCATAATCAGTAAGATGTAGGCAAGAAAATGTTTCCATTTAGCTGTTTTTCTAAATATTTACCTGGACCTGGAATTAAGTTGAGAAATGTATATTATGTAGATACAATAAATAGCATGTTTTTATTTTGTGGTTTGTTTCAGGCATTCTTTAGGCGAAGTTTAGATAAATTCGAGACATTTATCTGCAACAGAAATAAAACTTGTGAACTACCTCCTGGCAGAAGAAATTTTTGTCCATATTGTCGATTTAAAAAGTGTGTTATGCTAGGAATGTGTAGAGAAGGTAAGATTGTGCTATTGACTGCATGCATAATATATAATTTTTTAAATTTAAATTTTATCCATTAAAAATTTATATTAAGTTTAATGTTTTGTCATACTCAGAATAGAATGCATTCACATATGAGCTGATCCCAGACTAATAGCACACAGGTGAAAATTGATCATGGTATTAATCTGATGGTGAGATCACAACTCCCAAAATCAAATACCTAGGCTCAGATGCCAGATATGTGCTTAACTTGGCAATCTTCTACAGCATATTTAAATATTTCATGTTATTTAACAATCAAATGTTAGAAAACTAAATTAGAAACTCTTCGTTTTGTTGTATCAAACTAACAATGAATATATTTGTTGCCTGTACTTTCTATAAAGTATTGTTCAAGAATGATGTTTGTCTCTGAATAATCTACACAAATTTAGAATGTAATATTTATTTGTGGCCTGACAGTTTAATGCAGTCTTCTAAAGGAAATAATAATTTGGTGAATCTATAGAGGTCTATAAACTCATTTTCAGAGACTTCTATTTTTCTGTTTTAGTAATTAATTAACTCAATGGCACAGTGAAATGGACATTACACTGACAAATTTGGAGATTGTGATCAGTTCAATTGCCATGTATGATCATTATCTGATGGTGACTTACGTCAACATGGTGCTGGACTAGTTTAGCTTTAGTGTGTAAGCCTATGTATTGATTGATTCAATTGTAGTTTATCTGAATATCAACTGGTTTTATAGATATGACTTGCACCAAAGAGTATTTATTTAAGTGTATTTATGTGTAAAGAGTAAGTGTAAGTGTTAATGTGTGTAATTTGTTGTTTTGCTATGCAGCAATCAAAACAGGGCGATACACCCACGAGAAGAAAGCGAGTGACACGATGGAGTTGAAAGGCTTCAGTGATTGGTCGGCTGCTCAAGAAGACGAGCAGCCGGATGTGCTCCAGGAGCGTCTACTC
Organism: Enchytraeus norvegicus; assembly: GCA_034695365.1. NCBI lineage: Eukaryota > Metazoa > Annelida > Clitellata > Enchytraeida > Enchytraeidae > Enchytraeus > Enchytraeus norvegicus. Next base: position 9,115 of record JAQFZF010000798.1, on the reverse strand, counting down.
AAGATACAGAGAGAGCAGCAGCTCATCACAGAGAAACCTGAGCTCAATAAATATAGAAAACATCCGAAAGAGAAAACTCAAAAACGGCGGCAGAATTGTTTGTGGGCCGGTAGATCAGATATTGCATTTTCCTCAGCTGCTAGCAGCAACAGTACAATGAGTATAGACGATGAAGTAGTTTCAGTATCAAACAGTCTTGATATTACTCCCATTCCCTCAACATCATCATCATCAGGTAGCTGCTGTGAGCCTATGTATGACACTGATATTCTTGAGAGAACTATAAATCAGATTCATGCATCTTATAAAGCATGTTCGTCTTACACTGAAGAATTTCTACTAAATCTACCTGTTTTGGAAGACGAATATATTGTGAGTTAACAAATATTTCGTAACTTAAATAAGCAGATTAAAAATTTTTTTTTCCTTAAATGATATTGATACCTGGCACAACCAGATTATTGTTACCAGCTCCATTTAACCTTCTGCAGTCCAATATCCCGGGTAAGCTTACTTGTTGTGCTCATTATAAAACTTGCTCCTTATAGTTTAAAACAATGTGTTTGCGGGATATTCTGTGAGTCAACTGATGGCTTCTTTTTTAATTCGTTACCGACAGCCTCGTTTAGCTGATTTTATGTGAGGTGCCTAATACTGCCTAGGTATCGTCAACTCCTTGCATCAGCTGAAACATTCCAGTATATTTCATTATGCATGTATTAACTAGAGCCTCATTAATTCTTGACGTCCAATTGTGTTAGATAACTTAACCTATTTCTAAGCTATGCTGTCTGCTATGTTGGTAGAGTTCCCAATCTCGGGATCCCGGCCCAAAAACGACCAGGATTCAATCCCAGGATTGAGTTTCCCAATCCCGGGATTTCGGGATTCAAATCTTTTCTATTTATGAAATATAAAAACCAAAAGCATGTCGTTTAGTCTACATATATAAGTGGGATCCAATGCAAGATTTAAGTTAAATTTACTCAGTGGTTTATAGGCCTACATTACCACAGTAAGTTCAGTAACTAACAGGCCTAGGGCCTAGGCCTACTGTAGGCCTAAACAATAATATTGTTGCCTCGGAGTATGATGTCATCACGATTCACGGACCTTCATGGTGGCCTATAATGTGTTCCATAATCCACATAGGCCAATATTCCCGAATCCCTGAATAATGTAAGAGAAATTAATATGCTCGAGTAAGTCTATATTCTATAGGTCATTATAGGGATGAGAGGCCTATAAGTTGGTCTAGTGGAAACTTCGATTAGGTTATTGCCAAATTGCCAATAGGCATTAGTTACAAAACCGTTACATGACCAATGCCTTGATATCATGAAGATTGAAATAATAATTGATCTTGATATAATAATAATTGATCTCAGATTTATGGATGGTCCTATAATAGGCCTATATATAAAAATAGTCGTATTTCAGTTTGTAGACTACTAGCCTATTACACCCCATATTTTTATCAACTATGTGTGAGTACATATCGACTTCTTTACAGGCTTCGTCAATCCTGGGATCCCGGGAGTATAACGGGATTGAGAATTGCTCAATCCCGAATTCCCAGGATTAAGCTGCGGGTTTCGGGATTGGGATCCCTATATGTTGGTGATAGAATGCTACCCTCATTTAGCTAACCGCTAGACTACCGGTAGTCAAGTGATTAACTTGGTACACTCAAGCATAAGATAAGTGAAGAATCATGGGTTCTAGCCCAGACTACAGAAAAAAATAACGCCACCAGTACTGGTTAATTGTGTATCATCGTTTGCTGCGTTAGTGCGCACTGCACACTTTATGGTAACGGTACGAGTATCTAGTGGGATGGCAGACTACAAAAATACCAAAAAACAGCAACTAAGATAGAAACCCTATCAACACTTGCGGTTGACGTGTGGAAATATAAAGGAAGATGAAAAAATAGTGGGACTGATTTAACAAAAATATTGAAATGCAATATAAATTGCTATTGATTTCATTATAATTTTTAGATTGATTATATTACATGATGCCATTTTATAAAAATAAATTGGACCACAAGAAGAAGGCATGAGTTAATTAAATGGACTACGAGAGGTTAAAATACTTGAAAACCAGTAAAACTTGAAATTCATTTTAATCGCATTGGCAACAGATTGGTAGAATTTTATATTATTGTTTAAGGTATTGTATGGTGTAAAGTTTCTTCACTTCTCATTAACTTTCATTTTTCATAATCTATTGTATCAGTTATTTCAAAATGTGAACTGTAAATGATAAAAGTTTGCATTGATTTATTTATTTCACAGCAAGACAGAATAAGCGTTGATAACAATGAATGTTGAATTGGATTTTGTGCCTTCATGACTAATTTGAATGATAAAGTTCTTTGAATAGCCTGTTATTTAAATGTTTTGTAAGAATTTAATGTATTCTTGATGTCCCTAAGATTACAAAATACAATGACAGTAGTTGCATAAATGTTGTCTGTTTGTGTTTAGAGACATAATGAGGCTAAGATGGAATTATTTGGATCAATGATGGCGGTATCTCGTGAGGAATACATGTCTGTTTACGAGACGACTGGTATTGACATCGATGGCAGACGTGAGTTATTGCAGAAAGCCATACCTCACATCGTGGCAGACATGAAGAGAACTATCTGCTTCTTTAAAGAAATTCCTGGATTTAGTGAACTTACAGTTGAGGACCAAATATATCTAGTTAAAGGTAAGCTATTTAGTTAAAAACTAGTCTTGTTTGGGTGGAAAGGCTGGTAGTTCAAATATTGCTGGAGACGTCCCTGATGTCGTCGTCAGATGATGAAACGGACGTTAAATTCGCATTGATTGATTATTTTTTTAAAGTTTTACTTTTAACTTTTTTGTCTGCTTCAGGATTTTTATTTTATTATATAATACTAACCTTTATATACAAGATAGAAACTAAAAGAAAGTATCTTGCAGATAGCATACCTAGTGTTATGTAATAATCAATCAATCAATCAATGAGGATTTAACGTCCGGTTTCTCGCCCGAAGGTGATGTCAGGGACGTCCATTGCAAATCTTGTAGCCTGTAGACATGTGTAGATAATTTGATGTTTGTTTGCATTGCTATTATATTTATCTGTTACCTGTTGATATCGAGTCATGGTTGACTCCTGTCGATGATGTTTATATTTATAAGCGACATATTGTCCTGTATCAACATCATATTCGTGGTAATGACTCGAACATAATATGGTAATGCCGACTGGCATAATATAGTGCGGTAGGTTACTTTGTTGCAAGGTCTTGACGTTGGGTTGTATTTATTGACTAGATTTATTAACTCAGGACTACTGATTGCAATGTTTACATTGCGTATAATTTACTGCTTACTCTGCCATCACTGTTTTCACTCCAGCTATTATAATTCACTTTAAGATGAAAAATTAATACTTTATTGTTGTAGGTACTCGCCGCTACTGCTGGATGCTAATGAATCGAAATACTTTCAATACTAATCTTCATATGCGCGCATCTGTTACTGGAAAAGTTCTCGGTACGGAGGATTGGAAAAAGTTTTTATCCGCGGATTTGATTCAAATAATATTTGATGTGCAGAAGAAAATTCATATGTTGGATTTATCAGATGAAGAAGCCTGCACATTTGCTGCATTCTGTGTAATGACTGAAGGTCAGTTTAAAGTATCTTTACAATATCATACAACATTATCATCATCATTTTACAATACGATGAATAATTATTCATTAAACTGAAATTTCTATGTTTTGCTATATTCTTAATGTGCTAAAAGCATAATTCAGCAAGTATATTTGCATAATGAATCTGCATATAATAAGCTAGACCAGTTATTCCCAACCATTTGAATATCCTCGATGCCGAATAACTAATAATGTTGTGTCTCATCCACGGATCACTGGCGTGCTAGAGAAAGCATGTATAATGTATCTTTACTAGATTTATCATACAAACAATATGTAAGCCATTGTACTATATAGTTATACCACCATTCTGCACCAAATTATTGAAGTTAATAAGATTGATAAGTTGACTATTTCGGATTGCGTTTTCTCTTCGGTCTATGTATTGGTAAGTGTATTCTCGTGGTATAGAACTGCTTGCAGTTGCATAGTCTGCTTGGGACATCCCTGACATCGCCTTTGGGTTTGAAACAGGACGTAATATCCTCAATGTATAATCTTTTATTCAGGACACTATTAATTTAAGGTTTATCTCTAGCAAACCACTGGCAGATGTTGAGAATCTTTACGCTAGAGCCACAACCTGTTGAGACTGTGGTTGAGAACCTTTAAGCTAGAACCACAACCTGTAGAGACTGATTGAGAACCTTTACGCTAGAGCCACAACCTGTTGGGACTGTGGTTGAGAACCTTTAAGCCAGGGCCACAACCTGTTGAGACTGTGGTTGAGAACCTCTGAGCTAGAACCACAACCTGTTGAGACTGTGGTTGAGAACCTCTCAGCTAGAGCTTTGATGCAGACTTTAGGCAATTCTGTAAATATTAGTAATATTGCATTTTCTGTTTCTGAATGAGAATTTTGAAAAAAGAACATTTAAATTAACTTTGTCTTAACTAATCATAATTCTTATGCCTTCTTATAATTTATTCAATCAATTATTCTTCAATATATCTTCCGTCATGGCGCCCTCTTCAGTTCTGTTCTGGGCTGGAAAAAACCTAAAAACCCAAATCAGGAATTTAAGGTTTTTAGGTTTTAAGGTTTTTTAAAGTTTTTTATAGGTTATTAGATTTTTAAAGTTTTTTGTATAAGCGGCGGTTTAGTGGGTAGGGCATGCCCCCGGCGCCCCCCGTCCGCTCGTACTCAGTTCGGGGCCATAGCCTACCCAAAACCAAAAGAGGATATACTTTTGTCCTTGAGCAAGAGGCCAGTAAAGTTGACGAGAAATTGATATCAATAACTTAAGTCTAAAATTTTGTCCACTTTGATATGCATAATTAAATTCTAAGCAGTGGCGGATCTAGGATTATTTGACGGGGGGGTAACTAGGCTACATGCATTTTTCTAGGGAGGGGCAAGGCAAAAAAAGAGGGGAAGGGCAGGTAAAATCGAGGGGGGCCGGGGGGGGGGCAAAACGCCAAACTATGCGGATTTAATGCATAATTTTCACAAATTTGCCTATGTTTGACATTCAATTCTTTTCTTGGCCCCCTCCACTCGAGGGGGGGCCATGGCCCCCGCCCCCCCCTAATCCGCGCCTGATTCGAAGTAAAAGTTAGTAGGGCCATACTCTTATCTTCGCTAGCTTGGCAATAGACCAGTGACCACTAAAAGCTGCACGTGCCTTTGTAAAAGTCAACTAACGCAGTCACTGAGGAAGGATAAGGAATGCTCTAAATATTATAGTTAGGCCTATCACATGAATAAACATCAGAATACTAAATTTTATCATAAATAGAAACTATGGCATTCAAGCTATGTAAAATTATATGCCATGGACTTGTCTATAGGCAATTCATCGAGCAAGAGAGAGAGAGAGAGAGAGAGAGAGAGAGAGAAAGAGAGACAGAGGAAGAGAGATAAGTAAAGAAATTGGTTTATAAATTTAATTTAGCTGTTTATAATAGTTGGTAGGGAGTGGTTCACCCTTAGCTCCCCTCCTGCTTGAATGCAGCAGTATTGACCTGTATACGCAATTTAACTATATAATGGCATAGGTCAGTGATAAATATCCCTGGATGTCTGGGAAGACACATGCAGGCAGTCGTACTAAGATATCTGTATGATAGAGGTTGAAACCCGAATTCAAACCTATATGACCCGTATGAGAACAGAAAGCGCGACGCAGGAATTAACGTCAGTTTTGTAGGTATACTGATAGAGGTTAGAGATAGGTGGTACAGTATTCTTTTTATATTATTTCTTTTACGCTTAAACTTTCTATTATTATTATTTCATTGAAACGTTCGTTATAGTTTGTTTTCTCTGTTCATTTAAACTACCCGTGTTAGTGTTATTTTCTTAATTAGGATTATCTCTGACATCACCGATGAACGGAGAAATAGACGTCAAACAAGCTTAGGTTAGTCCTACAATTGAACCGGAACTGAGGAAGACAAAGACTACCATATAGAGGCATATGGTGGAAATCCTCATAATAGTATTCTACGTTGTTTTCAGTTGTAAAAATGAAAAACCTTAAAACATATAAAAACCTAACTATTTCTAAAAGAAATGTTTAAAATTTTAAAAAACCTAAAAAGTTAAAACCTAAAAAACCTAAGCTTGCCAGCCTTGGTTCAGTTAAAGCTTGTTTCGGTTAAAGTATTTCTTCACATTTTAGTGTCAATTAAGATTACTCAGTATTCATGAACAATATTAGATCTAGTGTAGAAAGGCGGAATTATCATGTTTTACTCGTTTGTTCAATGCGAGAGATTCTATTTGAATTTAATATTTCATTTATACTATTTTCATTTTGCGTCTTCGTTCTTTATCTTTGATTTCTTTTTTATTAGTTTTATATGTTCACTGTATTTATTAAATTATGTATAATCGGATTGTATTTAAATGTAATATTTGTGTTTAATTGGTAATTAATACTTATCACATTACATATTTGTGATTTAGATCGTCACTTGGTTCAGAATATTGAGGTTGCGGAGAGAAGTCAGGAGCTGCTGCTGAATTGTCTGCTGCATCTCGCTAAGAAGCATCATCCTGAGGACAAGATGAGGCTGCCAAAATTAATCAATTGCCTCTTATTCATGTGTGCTCAACGTGAGATAATGACTGTAGCTGAAGATAAGTTTCTTCAGGAATGGGACGATATAATTGAATTTCCTAAATTTCTACATGAAATGTGGACCATTTAGGTATATGATGTCCCTGCCATCGCTTTCGGATGAGGAACCGGACGTTAAATCCTCATTGTACTGTATTGTATTGTAATATTTTTGTGCTCGTTTGTCTTAACATGATAACTTTTTACCAATTTCAAAGTCGTTGGGTTTATTAGAGTGTAGCAGTGTAGCCTATTTGTTGTATTCGTTATAATTATTGTGATATCACTGCATGAAAAGCAGGATCGTGATGGATATGAATTGTGGTCAAATTGTGATATGAAATTTGAGCTTCAATGCATTTTTAATGGTGAGATTTAGTGTTTTCAAAGGCTAAAGCCAAATTTTAAGTAGGTTTCGCGGCCTAATGGCTATTCTAGTGAACGGCGAGCCCTGGGATTTGAAACGTGATCATATGGAATGTCCAAATCTGACATCCCACTGATATGCTTATCGGCTGAGCCGTATGCTGAGCCGATTTGAATAGACTATTTAAATTTAAAATGGGCTCCTACTTATTTTACGTGGAAGGGCTTTGAAGCAGAAGATGCAAAGTTTAAAGAACCCAAATGAAAAAGAAATTGCATTTTGATGTCAAGTGTAGGTCATGCAAAATTATACCCTGTACATTTAAGAGATTTATTGAAAGATATTTAGATATGTTGACTGCATTGTATCTTTGGCAGCTATTGTTAAAGTGCTAAATATCATAAGACAAAATGTCCACAACAGGTTTTGCTTTTAAGACCCTAAGTTGTTTACATCTTCCTACGCATTTTATCTCAGTAATCTGGTATTCACTTGAACTACTTTTACCTGCTCCATCTCTGCAACAAAGAGCTCAAACATATCCCAAAGTTATAATTGAAATAAACGTTTCTCTTCCTTTAGACATTAGCTTAACAGATGAAAATAGATGTTATTATTTTGAGCATATTTGTGTGACATCAACTTGTTGCTCTATGTATATGTTACTATGTATATTTGGACTATTTCATAATGTACTGTGACAAGGTTAATTAATGAGAAACCAATTTGAAGTCAAACTTTCTCTGAATTAACTGTCATCATATTTATAGTGTGATGAAAGTATATAACCATATTATAGTCTTTAGTCTTTGCTGCGGACAGAATTGTTGTCAGATAAATTAATATCTTGCTTTCAAATTAGGTCTAATTATAGTATTAATAATATTGGCCTAAATGATACATCGTGTTAAAATTAATTGTATTATTAAAATATAGATCTGACGTTTTGTTCCTCGTATGAGGATGCTATCAGGGACATAACATGCAGTCAAGTTTGATTGACATATATTTTCACAATTTGATATAAAAATTGATAAGTATTGTTTGTTAATAATATAATTGTATTTGTTGTTTCTGCTATTATATGTGCTTGTCGGGTTTGAATGTACCAATTTGTTGTTTTGTTATTTCCTGATCTCCTCATACATGGACATAAAATTTCAAATCCTGATTGATTGATTTGTTATTGGATTGTATCTGCTCATAGCTTGAAATCAAGAGTTTTATCTAATATTTACATATAATTTGATTTAACTTGGCTTTGAACATACAATACAGTTCTGACATACGATTCTATTGTGAGATTGGCGATGTTACCATCGGTTAATGGCTGGTGCACCTTTGTGCTGTAACACTTCTCAGCTTTAGAATAATTTTAAATAATTTTTTTATAATTATTTTATCCTTAGCAAATTATTGACGTGATTCAATAAAGAGTGAATACAATGTTGAATAGTGATTTATGCGAAGTGGTCGAGAGAAGAAGCAAAGAAAAGAGGTCACGCGGCGATCCCAGGTTTGCTGAGCACATTGCCTATACCATTCATGTATGAATCTTTATCTGGGTTTATCGAGCCCATTGTCTCTATGGCCACTGCAAAAACCTGTTACCGATGGGCCACATCCTCATGTCTTTCTAATTTATTCATATTCGCAATTCAGCAGTCCTACCTACACTGTGATCAAATTTTGTTTCCAAATGGCAATTGTATCAATGGATCTCATTCGGCATATTTAGATTATTTTTTAATGCGTAACATTAATATATTTGAATGGCCATATGCAAAAGTGGACCAACTCCCAAAATATGTTATTTTATTTTATTTTCAAATATTTTCAAAATCATAATCTGTAGGAATAATATTTTTCACCAGTATTGTAGAACACCATTAGGCCTATATCTAGTAAATACCAACAAAATATGTTAAATATTTTGAAAACAATTTGGAAGTTTAAAAAAAATAAACACCATTTTTTACTGTA
>JAQFZF010000797.1:0-15929 GCA_034695365.1 Enchytraeus norvegicus | reverse complement strand
TCAAGATCAAGTGAATTGATACGGCTATTGAATAAACTTAGGTTACTAGCGCATACAACGTTTTGTGGTAACGAGTTTCAAATATTAATGCAGCGATTTCGAAAAATATAACGTTCAAGATTACAGTTGTATTGATCTTTATACAGAGTTAACCCATTACTTCTAGTCCGTATATCACGCACTTTAAATAGAGTATCCCGCGATATGTCCACAAGTTCATGCAATATCTTACAATATAAGGCCAATAAATCGTGCAAATCTAATCATAAAAACATCACACAACGTCGTATAGATAAAAACTTCACAGCATTGCATTCTAATTTCTATAATATGGGTTTACAGTCCATTTCATCATCTGACGACAATTTCAGGAACGACTTCAACCACACTTGTAAGATACTAGCAGTGATACTAGCAGTGATACAAGCAGTGATGCTAGCAGTGATACAAGAAGTGATACAAGCAGTGATACTAGCAGTGATACTATCAGTGATGCTAGCAGTGATACTTGCAGTAATACTAGCAGTGATACTAGCAGTGATACAAGCAGTGATACTAGCAGGTCTATTCAGACGCAGTTATAAAGTCACAAGCGCCGAAAGGGGGTCAACAATCAATAATAATAATACAATGCAAGTCCATTTATCCATAAAACCAACTATTATGCATGTATAAGCCATTGACTGAATCTATTATGATTGATTAGCAAATGGTTGCTTGATTGATTTATTGATTGATTAATGTACTGACCGGCTGACTAATAGATTGATTGACAGGTTACCGCTCCCCCTCCCTAGGCCGGATGATGGGGGGAGGGGTGTCTCCAATCCCCTCAGGTTACCGCAGCGTCACACCCGCCCTGTCAGCCCGCACCCTCTCCCCTCAACCCCCCTACTCAAACATGACGTCATCAAACACTGCCATGACGTCATCTAGGATCAGTGAAACTGTCAAGTCATCGAATGTAAACAAGGAAGAAGATTATAGGGCTGTTGGGGTGGTGAAGGCCCCCGCGAAACCGCCACATATCGCCCCCCAGCCCGTCAAAGTTGTGGGGCCAACAACGTTGCCGCCACGGGGGGCTTCTAGCCCCCTGATAGGACAGAAAGAGGAAGACCTGGAGCAGGCTATTAACTCTATGATGACGAATGCTGAGCCCTTCAAGAAAGCAACGGCTCCCAAGACTTCTTCAGAACCGCCACAACAAAGTAAGAGATGATTCGTAAAGTTACGATTGGGCACTACTAAATTGTTGTATTGTACAAATTGTTAATGCGCCACACTCTTTATAGGTATTACAAGTAACTTAGATTGCAGTGTTTGATTTGTTCAAGTTAGTAGTTTAGAAGCGTCTTTCATTCATCGTTCAAGTATCTCAGTTGCTCTAAATGATTGGAAATTCGGAAATAAAATTCGGAACTTCATGACTTGTATGGTTCGAAGAATAAATTGCTGTAAAGTGATTTCCTACATTACCCATTAGGCTAATAATTGTTTATTCAACCAACGCGTTACTAGGCAACGCCTCTGTTGCCTAGAGATGCACCAGAGAACTTAGGTTCATTATCCATTCTGAGATAAAGGTAAGAGTGCGGTAAATAAAATTTGTAATAATTATATTGATTGATTGATAAGTTGTTTGTAATTGAGTTTATTATTTTGTCTAGACGGTCCTTTATCAGACGAACCTGTACTAAGCAAGGCAGTGAGCGGTAGAGCTGAACAGCTTCAGAAAGTACCTGAGCAGCTCTCAGCTCTCACTCACACCAACATCATCAGAACACAGAATAAACCTACACCATATGTCAGGGATGACTCGGTAAGTTGAATAACTTACAAATTGTTTTTGTTGCTCACCCATGATGTCAGCCCTGGTTCTGACACCCGCTATATCTCAGTAAGAGATGCGGATGGCTCACCATCAGGTTTCAGGCAGATATGTCACCTTAAAGGATTAGTTCGATACATCTGTGTATGTCATCGTCAGTATGTGACGTGGATACAACAGCGCCTTCGAGCACGGCATAAGCCCCATCCACCTGCGGAGATCCCACCATGGTAAAGGCAAAGGTAAAGGTTGTGTGCCATATTCGCTACCGAACGTAGGCGCGGAACAGATCCCGATCCTGAGCTGTTGCAGCACACAGGTGACGTAGTCATTAATCTGATTGTGAGGTCGCCAGCCCCACTCTATGCAGTCCAATTTTATAATTAGATCATATACACCAGACCTGTGGTAACCTTCGCAATCTTCCGAAGTAGTCACCTACTACGTACTATTTGCTACCAATTATCCGACCCACGAAGGGATGATGGACTTGGTTGGCTCGTTGTACATCCAAGATTTTACTCTCTGATTGACTCGACCGGGAATCGAAACCCGGACCTCATGCGCAACAGTCGACACAAACTGGCTGACGCACTAACTGAATGAGTCACGGAGACGTACTCCATGGTAGACCCTCCTAAAATGTGAGATAGATGCCTGCTGTTGCAGGAGCAGTGATATCATTCAAATTATGGATAAGCAATCGACCTCGTGAATTCATACATCATTTACTAATTGTCTATCACTTAGCACTGCTGTCATCTCTAATTCCTATCACCACTGTGCGTTCTGTATCAGTGATCGTAATGCTAATATTAGAAATAGGGAATCGAATGACAATTTTGCAAAATGTTCACTTTGTTAGGGAAATGCATTCATATGGCCTATTGGTTGAAATGCAGGCAATGATAGGCCCCTGGCCCCTACATTAATTTTTTTGTAGAGAACATAATATAGCCTGATGAACGTTGTAGCATAGAGTTATGATTGGCCTGGGCCTGCAGATAAATTAAATTTCACATTTTGAAATTTGCAATCGCCACAAAGAATTATCGGAGCCGGATCCGAATTCTTGAAATCCGCGACGCAGGCCGTGTGAAGCAAACTCGCCCATTTTATACACTATTTTAAGCATCTTTCTAATACCTAAGATACTTAAGTTACTACTAAATAGTAAGTACTACTAAATTGTAAGTACTACTAAATTGTAAGTTAGTACTAAGTTACTTAAGTATCGTTAGTAGGCTAACTAAAATAGAAGGCTTACACTGCATTCTGTTATTATTCAACAGCCTCCGCCAGAGCAACAATATCAACAACAGAATGCAACCTATATGGAGCAACAGAGAAGTCTCTTAAAGCAACAGCAGCAGCTTATGCAGCAAGCGCAGCAATTGAAACAGCAGCAGCAGCAAAATCAAAAACAACAACAACAACAACAACAACAACAACAATGGCAACATGAGCAGAGTGCGACACTCAGCCAGCATCAGAAGCAGCACAGTGCAGCTCTCATTGAACAACAGCAAAAGGTTCTAGAACAACAACAACAGGTTCTGCAACAATCTCAGAACTTACAGCAACTGGACGAACAACAGAGGACGCTGAGAGAGAAGCAGCTACAGTTGCAGAAAGAGCAGCAGGAGTTGATGAGGAAGCAGCGGGAATTGCAACTGCAGCAGCACAAACAAGGCGGCGGTTGGGTCGTGAAAGAAGAAACGGTTACAAAGAGTTACACGGGAGGAGAGAGAGCGAGTAGTGCACTAGGAGGCCAGAGCGCTATTTCAGGCGGCAGCGCTATTGCAGGAGGCAGCGCGAACAGAAGTGGCGTAAGCGTAAATTCAAGTGACGGGAACTTAACTGGAGGCAGTCGTACAGTGTCAACGTCAACACAACGACACTATAAAAAGGGTGATGATGATCTGGAGAGACAGTTCCAGGAGATAGAAAAGCAGATGCAACTAGAGGATGAAAGTATCAGTGCTCAGAGTGCATTGCAGCAGAATTCTTCAAGCAATTACGGCAGCAGCCAACAACAAAGTCAGCAGAGTCATCAGCATAATGCTAACTGTCAACACCAGCATCAAAGCACCAATTTACAAAAGCAACAGCAGACCAATAGTCAAGGAAACGAATTGCAACAGCAGAAAGTATCAACGGTGCAGCAACTGACTGATTTGTCAGAAAAGCTGCAGCAGCTGCAACAGCGAGAGAGTCAAGCAGCCACAGAACAACATTACAGTACTGTGTCACATGTGAAGAAACAACAAGCTACCGGTTCTAGCTATGCAGCTGCTCAACATGGCAGCTCTTCATTGGCTGGTTCATCCAGCTATGGTCAGCAGAATTTGAATCAAGGCTCCTCGTTGGCTAGTGGATCGAGCTACGGCACAATGCAGCAGAATCAAAGCGCCTCATTGGATGCTACAAGAAGCAGTGCCAGCCAATCGGCAATAAGCAGTAGCGCCAGAAGGGAAGAAACAAAAACAAGTGAGAGAAGGGAGGAAGAGTACAACGAGCAGCACTATGCTACAGTGCCTTCAAGAGAGGCCCGCAAGGCTGCAGCACTGACTGTAGAGACTTCAGCTGAGGCTCAGAACTCTGGCACCCTGGGAAGGTATTGTTGGACTTGGCTTGTAATCTTTGGTATAATTTCGTTTTAATTTATCGAGTTTTGCATAATTGCTTTATATGGGAATGCTGTCAATATTATAACAGATTTTGGTTTAAGATTTAAGATTAGATAATTTTGTCATTTAAGAATCGATTGATTAACTAATGGATGTATCGATGAATTGATTCGTTCGATTAATTGATTCATACAGTTATTGGCTATTTTATAAATAATCGGATCGATTACAAGTCACTGATTTGCCGAACAGTCGGCTGATAGATTAATTATTATTGTTGAATGGCATATTGATTGATATTTTTATTAATTGCCCTCAGATCGCCCTCCCCATCTCTGTGGACTAACGATACTCTGAGATCCTACACAGACAGGAAGCACACGGGGTCTGTCTCACCTCTGCTACAGCCCGGGCACACCCTACCCCTACAGGGGCGCGCCTCACCCTACTTCGGTCAGTCGACGTGTGAGAGTGTCTCATCCATCAACGGTATGTTATAAGCTCATTTGTTAATAAATGTATTATTATTTTAAATTGGAGATCAGTGTATCAAATTATTATTTTTTAACTTTTATTTTTTTTTTTTACTTTATAATTGTTTTTCTTATAAACTTCATGAATATGTTTGGGAGATTTGTGATCAGAGACTTTATTATATACAATTTTTAAATCACTAAATATCATTTGATCATTTTAGCCCTGGGTCATTTACAACCTAGGGCTTTATTAAAGTCGATAAATTGTAATCAACTTTATTTTTCAGTTTAGTCTACCAATGCATGGTAAGATGTTTAGTGCATGTTAAGATTTCAGAAATTCTGGAATTTGAACGACTAATAATTAATTGGTCGAATAGTCTACATAAAAAAACATGGGGTTGGCAACTTCAAACTTCACTGCAATATCTGCGTAAGTCGGTTCTCACGAAAAACGGCAGAGTTTTAGGTTGGTCCATTCTCAAGTTCCCGGACTCAACACGGGTGTGTTATTATTTGAAATAGGCCTATCAGTTAACGGCATTCTAGCATTAAAAAAAACAGCAATGATTTTTTTAAATTGTGCGCCGTAGGTATGCGATACTCTCGTATTGCTTAAAGAACAACTATTCGTTGTAACAATTATATAAAAAAGTTCACGTAATAGAGAATGAATATTTTGCATTTCGTATATTAATGCCCAATTTATTTTCACTTATTTCACTTTCCTGCTGTTGACAGATATGGACACATTGAATCATATACCGAAGTTTGTGCGAGACTCGTCCAGACTTTGGCATCGTCCCAACATCACAAGAGAAGAAGGTTTGTGTGCACAATTTTATATACTTTTATTCATTTTATTTTATTTTCAATCAAATAAGTTCCCCGAGAGGTGATCGACTCTGGGTTATATTATAAGAGAAAATAGATGGTACTAAGTTAACAAAGAAGAATAGATGAAAATCGTTCAAAATACTTCCCTTATACGCTGGAACGCCGTGTAATGAAAGTGCCGAGGAAGTATATCGCATTATAACGTTGGATCGCCATGCACAGCCGCTACCACAGAAAAGTCTTCTCTCGAATGTCGCCGGTGATGGCATATCCTCCTACCAACCAATACATAAAGTAGGTGCCAGCAGTTTTGATGGGGTTCAGGGTCTCAAAGCTATGAGAACCAATATGTACTTTGTAATTTTTCTGAGCATTTCTGAAGCTTCTTTCCTGCTTTTATATTTTCATCTTTCTTTAGTTAGTTAATTTGCTTACACTTTAAATGCGGTAAGCCTACTATAAAAAAAGTTTCTGATAATAGATATAATTACATTATTTGTGTTAGGCCTATAATACGTTATTTTGCAAATAGCAATACGCATTGAGCCATTAAATGGCTGATTGATTGATTGACTGATTTACTGGTTGATTAATTGATTATTTGACTAATTGGATTAATGACTGATTGATTAAGTAATTGAATGAATGATTTATTTATTTATTGACTGACTAATTGATTGATTGACTATGACTGATTGATTGATTGATTGATTGAGTGACTGAAATTGATTAATTAATTGATTGATATTCCTCACAGCTATCTCGATGCTAAGGGACAAGCCGCCAGGCTCATTCATCGTAAGGAACAGCAGCACGTTCCACGGCGCTTATGGACTGGCACTGAAAGTGGCGCACATACCACCAAACGTCCAGTCAAAGGGAGGTTTGTTTTATCTTATATACCGCAAAGATATAATATAAATGATAGAGCAAATAAAGATGATAGTTGCCGTTGCTCACCCAGGATCCCAGCCGTGGTGCTGACACCCTCCATCCACTCATTTGGAGGGTTGCAGGGGTCATTCTCAGGCTTGAGGCAGCTATGCCACCTCGCAGAGTTAGCTAAATAAATGTGGGTATGTAGTGTTGAGCCAGGATTAAAAAAACAATTCCAAATGAGTCATAATAAGTCAACAGCCAACTGCGGAGATCCCGCCTTGGTATGCCCTCACAAAAAGAGCTGTCGCAAGAGCATAAAAATGTGATTAAAAATAGATAGGCCTACCGAGACTCCACTTAACTGGATTAGCACTCCCACCTCGTTTAGACTGTAACTGTAGGGGGTAGCGCATGATTGTAGTAACAATGTCGCTCGAAATCCAAGCAAAATCGATTTGATATTGTGAAACTACCGCTAAATTGTTATTCAGGTCTGCCTGTTCGAAAAATTTCAACAAAATGTAACATTTTAACAAATATATACTGACAATCAACATTTTTACCGACATAATATTTTCCTGTAAATAATAAAAACCAGAATTAGAAATATTCACACGCCTATTTCAGTGTAATGTCTCAGTCAAATTAGAAGAATCTGCAGTCTGCATGCACATCAATGCTTTACTTCTCCGGCATACTAGCAGATAATATAACAAATGTACAAATATATAAAAATGCAGCAGAGGTAATATTATTATGCTGCACAGATGAGCTCATATAGCCTCGCCGAACATTACAGACTTCAGAAAATATAGAACAATAAAGACTCGAAAATTATTTGATCGTACCTCGCTAATAGTGTGGAATGTTGTCATGGATGACGGAAGCACTGTTTTTTTTGTTGTACAGGGGACCCACAGACAGAGCTGGTGAGACATTTTCTAATAGAGCCAACCAATAAAGGGGTGAGGCTCAAGGGTTGTAGCAACGAGCCTATATTCGGCAGCCTAGCAGCCTTAGTCTACCAGCACACCATCACACCACTGGCCCTGCCCTGTAAACTACTGCTACCAGAGGATACTGGTAAGTGATTTGATTGATTTATTGATTGTTTAATTGATTGATTGATTCATCCATTTATTCATTCATTTATTATCATTCATTCATTCATTCTCTCTTAAGCGCTTGTTCTGCCAACCGTTTGGGGAACTGTTACTGTTACGTGCGGCTGTCATATGTGTATATTAAATTAAGATTTAAATAGTCATGCCGTTGAGACTTCTATTGTGACCCTTATTGCCCTTATTGCCTCACCCTTGCACATTCGATATGTTTTAGGGCTAACGTTTTTTACCAAACAACAAATTATTTAAAGATCCCTCTCGGAGTCCAATGGTCAACAAACATGTCAAAACATTAAAGGATTGAATCAGAGCTCAACCCTGTATCTTACTAGTGCCGGTGGCGGTAGTGTAGTGGTTAGCGTGGTATACTCAAGTCAAGCGGTAGATGATTGAAGAGTCGTGGGTTCAAACCCAGGTCAGACTACAGAAAAATTACAACGCTACCGAAACTGGTTAATCATGCACAAGTACCAGCGCTTGCTGCATGGTGCACTCTTTACAGCAAAGGTACGATTATAAAAACAATACAATATGGTTTAATGTCCGTTTCATCATCTGACGACAATGTCAGTTTGATATCACTTTAAAAGATTATAATGATTCGTAGACAACTCATAACCATCACACCGGTTCATTCGTGTATTTATTGAGGAGCTAGTTATTATTACACATTTGAATTAAATTGTGGTATTATATAGAATTGCCAATAGTGGATTTCGAGTTAAATCAAAATCCGGTTCAGCATTTGTCGACGATACGATGAAGGGTTGAGTATATTTTATGTTTGTTTTTATATTCTCTGACAACAGAGGTGAAGTTTATAGACGCCACTGATTCGAGTTCTGGAGCATTGGCGCATGGGGCAGGTAATAAAGAAATAAAGATAATTTCTTGTTAATTATTAATGTCTGTAAATGTAAAGGTACCACAGAGTCAATATTGAATAGGCTGAATAGAATCAAGTAATTCTAGGAGGTCCGTGATCGTTGCTATGGACTCCTTGGTGGATGGTTACAGAGATATTCAAAGATAAACACACAGTTTTTATCATAAAAAATTATTTTCAGGAGTTTCACACAAATTCTAACCACGGAGTCATATGCGGAACAGTTAAAACACCTGTACCAATGAATGTAATTTAAATATAAACTAACGAAATCACCGCATATGGTCGAAATAATAGAAAAATGAAGCTGTTGCCATGTATTTATATGCTAAGACTAGTGATTTAATCAAGTTGAACTATGACCTAGATATCACGGAGCATGCACAGTGAGCAGTATATTGTTATTGTTCGAATTAGGCTATTCAAATGCGTAGATCAGGACATTTTTTAAGTGTATAACTGGGTGTCCACACCCTGTGGTAGATAGTGGACAGTGGACACCCATTCAATTGTGGACACCCAGTGATAAAATTCACATTTCAAATAAATAAAACATCATTGCCTCACAAACACAAAAACTTTTGCACCATCAAATGTGCCAGCATGCATACACCCATTGACACTTCGCTCACACAATTTTTTTATAAAGAGCACAAATATTGTACATGGGGTGCGCTGCGAGCGGAGCGCACACATTTTGCTAGCGGAGCGTAGAAATATTTTGAGAGGAGTGCGCAAATATTGCGAGCAGAGCGAGCAAAAATTTTGTCACCCAGAATTGGACACCCAAGGGAGGGAGGGAGGGAGGGCGTGAGAGAGAGATAGAGAAAGAAAGAGATATAGAGAAAGAAAGAGAGATAGAGAAAGAAAGAGAGAGAGAGAGAAAGTAAAGAGAGAGAGAGAGAGAAGAGAAAGAGCGAGAATGAAAGAAAGATTAAGAGAAAAAGAAAGAGAGAGGAAACAGAGAAAGAAATAAAAATATATATTGTCTAACAAACAAAAAACCCTATTATTATAATAATGTTAATTAATGATAACACAGTCATTATGTAACGGTAGTCCGGTTGTATAGCGTAGTCTGTGGCACTCTTGCCTGATAAGCAGGAGGTCACGGGTTCGAGTCACAACCGGGTCCGTCTCTGGCAGTATCCTTGGATACGGAAACAGGCGTTAAACTAGCATTAAAACTTTTTTAATTGTTTTTTCAATGACCCTGAGCTAAAAACGATAACATTTATATTTATTTATCTAAGAAAAGAGGCATAGCTAGAAGTCTATGTTTTAAACTCGTTGAAACTCTGGAATGCCGTCTCGCTGAAGGTTCCGCGGAAGCAAATTGAATTGAAGCGTTGGAGTGCCATTGGCATCCTTGTTTATAATGTCTGATAATTTTTTTATGCTTGATGGTATTTAATTTTAAAATTAAGTAATATATTTTTTAATATAATGTAATGCAATGTTTTATATTATTCTATTCATGTAGCATGCAGCGTTCTGTACTTGAGCTCAAAGGACACTGAGAGCCTGACAGGCCCGGCAGCTCTCTCTAAAACCATTAAGGCTACCTTTGGTGACAATAAACAACCCAAGACAACACTGGTAGAGTTCAAAGTTACGACTCAGGGTGTGACTCTAACGGACAACCAACGCAGGTATTGTGTTGAGCAATTAATCAATCAATAAAACAGTCAATCAGTCGGCTATATCAGTATGTCAAGCAATCAATCAATGAGGATTTAATGTCCGATTCCTCGCCAGATGGCAATGTCAGGGACTTCCGAAACGGAAAGGATATATTAGTAATTCGTTCAAGCTATCAAATTAATCATTCAGTCCATCAATCAATAACTTACCCGTAAAGTTTGAATTCATTACCTAATTTATCAAATGAACTTCAAAAAGGATGGAATACAAACTACACATTTATATGCTATGCCATGGATCTGTGCTAGGCTGTGTACTGAGAAAGAGAGAGAGAGAGATAGAGAGAGAGAGAGAGAGAGGAGGGGGGAGAGAGAGAGAAAGAGAGAGACGTAGCTCTAGCAAATACCTAGAGTAGTCCGTTCTTACGGCTAAGTGCAAAATAATAAAACAACTTATAATCATTTTTCAATAATAACTTCATTCAATAATGCAATTTATTTATTAGAATACAATTATAGTCTTGACTAACCAAACGAACGAACTAATTACTTTGAGACGTTAATGCATTTAGTAATTTATTTAACACTGAAATTTGGGTATATCGTTTTCATATTTCGCAGTTTATTCTTTCGACGTCACTACCCGATGAATACAGTGACATATTGCGGTATCGACGAGGGTGAAAGAAGGTCAGTTTAGAAAGTTTTTGCTTATCTAAAACATCAAGCTTATACTTGTTTCTGCTGAATAGTTTGTTGTACTTCTTCTTAATCTTCACTTTTACCTTCTCATTAGCTGATACCTTCGTCTAGAAGACTACAAAGAGAATTAATAAAAGAAAATGCTGCTGTATGCTATGTGGGATAAAGCTGTATTAATCTTGAACTAATTTTGATACGGTAGCTCGATTGTGTTGAGCCGTCCTGAAGAGACACCTTGTGCTTCTGAATATTGACGTTAAACACACTCAACACCTACCAAGCCCTTAATCCCCTCGTGGGTCGGTTAACTACAAGAAATTAGTACCTAGTAGGTGACTGCTTCAGAAGATTGCTCAAATAATTACGGCTCTGGTGTATGATCGTAATGGATCGTAAGTGAGGATGTCGGCCTCGCCGCTAGATAATGACAATTGCACCTGTGCGCTGAGGTCGTTTAGGAACGGAATCAGCTCTGCAGTAGGAGACAGTACTGACTCGGCAGTTTTTGATCTTTTATTATTTTATTGTAGATGGAATCCCATCAATGAAGATTCAAGCGTGTCTGTGGGTGGGAGGTATGTTATCATTTCCATTTTATTTCCAACTATTACATAAGTAGTTTCCAGAATTGGATCCGATCAAGGCTGGCAAGCTTAGGTTTTCTAGGTTTTATCTTTTTTAGGTTCTTTGAGGTTTAAAAAAACTTTTTCCAGAAATAGTTAGGTTTTGAAGGTTTTTTGTTTTTACAACTGAAAACAACTTAAATGTTATTTTAAAAAATGAATTTAATTAATTAATCTCTTTTACCTCTCACTCTCTCTCTCTCCCTCTCTCTCGCTCAGTGTTCTGCCTATCGGCAGGTCCATGGCATATAAAATGCATAGGCCATATTATATATATATACACTGTGAGTAAAAAAAACGTGTGCGCAGTCTTTCGCCCATAACTTTGGCATTTGTAAACCGATCTCACAATTTCTTGCACCAATAGAATCAGGGTGAAATTTGCAATACGATAGCGTAAAGTATATCCGTTAATGACTTATTTTTGCGAGTTCATTTCGGTGCCTGAAAACATTCAGGCGTTATCAAAACCACGATTAATCATAAAGTGATAATGAAATAATAAAAACACAAATAAGCAACTAAGAAAGGAAACTTGCATGTGCGCGTGTTATATTTGGTAATCTACGGATAAAAATAAGTAAGAAGTAAAATAAATAGAAATATGATTTCTATTCTCGCAGGGTGTTCGGATTCGTAGCGAGGAAGCCTGGAAGCCTGACAGAGAACTCTTGTCATATCTTCGTCGAGGCCGACCCCAACCAGCCAGCAAGTGCCATAGTGGACTTCATCACCAAGATCATGATCGGGCATGATCAATCCATGAAGAGCTAAATCATCGATTAGATTAAATTACAATCAAGGACAATCTAAATTAATGAATCGATAAGATGATGAATTCAAACTATTTCACAGTCAAGATATTGAAAACTACGAGAGAGCTATTTCGATTTAGTGCCATTTGTGTAGTAGAATAAGCTTAAATGTTGTGATTGAGTGTTGGCAAGTAGTTGCATGTATCATTGTATATAGTAGGTATACACACACTTCTCTGCTGTATGTGTATAGCCTACAATTTCTGTGTATAATCTGAAGTGAAGATTCTTGGAATTGGACTACCGGTAAATGTTCCTTAGAGACTATTAACCAAACGCAAATTGGCCAAGTAAAGACGACCTCAGTATATTGTAGAGCTACTTAAATAATTTGACTAGAAATAGCATTTTAATTTAAGTTATTTAACAACATGTCATGATTTATAGTGTCGAAGGCTCTTGACAAGTCTATAAATAATTAAATATCCCACGCAGAATCAATTGCCTCGGATACTTGTTTGCATAATTATTGCATCAAGGTTATGTCAGTTAAAAGACGTCATCAGTAGCATAATATTTTGGTTTTTAATTTGGTCAGAGAATTGTTCATTTCTCTAACAAACAATGGAATTCTGTAAAAATTCATGATCGCCTAAGCCTTCAAATGATACTGTACATACAGAGAGAGGTCTTGAAGAACAAATTCAGTCGCACATCGGTTGAGCGTCTCGTTCTATTTTCATAGATGCGCTGGTTGAACCACATGGCTCATCCGTCACTGGTGTAGCCTTTGGATCTCAAAACTGGCGTAAAATTAATATTTGGCCTTTATAAAGCTTGCTTTTTACTGCGTACGACGATCACGAATTATTAGTCATGAATGACTGTGAGTAACTTGTAGATAGAAATATACTTGTAGATATATACCGTAAGAAACTAGGTCTTCTCAATATTTTAATCTATAGATGTTGTTATTGTAAGATGTTCTCTATAATGATTATTATTATTAACTATTATTGCTATTGTAGATTTTTATGCAAAAATGGACCGTCTTTGACCAGTGTTGACCCCTGTTCCATCTAATGCAGCACTTGTGACTTACTAACTGCGTTTGAGTGGACCAGGTAGTAGTGCTTGTGCGGTTGGAGAGGTCCCTGATGTCGTCTTCAGATGATGAAACTGACGTTAAACTACTATATTGTAAACGACTCATATTGTTTGATTGTTTGTTTGATTGATACTCATGATAGACGGTTTACTTTCTGATATTATTTTATTTTCATGATATTCTACAGGTCCTAGGCCTATGTTATTTAAGTCAGGTTATAGTAGTATTATCATGCAGAATATTTTGGACGCAGATTTTGTTTTGTTATGTTAGCCCATGTCGTCTGCAGTGCTAGGGTATGCTATATTATGTTTTTATAGTTCTAAGTTGTTATATTATGTTATTTCTAGACTATGGTGTGTTATGCTATGTTAGAATAATTATTTTGAAACAGCCCTACGGTATAAGTATTTTGTTAAATTATAATTTTACAATAAATTATACTTTCATTTCCAGTTAACATATTGACAATTTTCACGTTACAATATCATTATTCGCAAAATATCGAATTTCAGCATAGGCTACATGTGCAAGCAAGCAAAGTCTTGAACAACATCTCTCTCTCTCTCGCAGTGTACTGCCTAATGGCAGGTACATGGCATATAGCGTTTCCATACCTCTCTATCCTCAGTTTTTCTTCTCATATCCACATATGCGCCATTCATCACATCATCCAACGTTCCAATTCTTGGTCTTCCATTGATTCTCTTTCCAACCATTCTACCCTCTATTACTTCTTTCAACAAAACAAAAACAAAAGCCTCAGAAAACATTCCACGGATTTAGATCTATGTCAATACACTCATACACTAGAATAATAATACAATTAACTCTTAGATTAATGTTGAATTATAAAATATGTGTCATAATTTGATCGTTAGAGGGATGCTTAACAGTAGGCCTAAGATTTGAGATTGTGAGTATAAAAATTCTTCGCCTTCCCAATTATTTTGGTGTCCCAAGTTACGCCAGCTTTATAACCCTACAGGGCGGATGCCCCTGACGGCATGACCTGGATATTATTCAATGTATTATCATTTCACTTATTTAAAAAAATATTTCAATTATTTTAGTTTTTTACCCTGGGTGTAAAGAGCCCTGTGAATTTTATAAAAGCAACTAAATTAAGAACGAATTGAATCGCCGCCCAGCTGCTCGAGATCTACTGGGTTAAAAGAGCCGCTAGTCATACAGCCTTGAATCCTTATAGAGTGATCGAGAGCCTCTGCCAAAGAAACGAGGTCTCGCACTGATCCCCAGTTTGTCTGGCACAGTGTCTGCCAATGTCATTGATAAAGACATCACCATCGGGATTCATCGGGGCCATCGTCTCCGTGGCCACGGGAACAACCTTATACCCACGGGCCAAATCCTGATACTTCTCTAATCATTATTACTGTTTTGATTGAAAATAATGTCGCCAACATTTGAATCGTAGATATGGATCAATGTAGACAGAATAGAATCCGTTTACTTTTCATATTGACAACCGCATTATGTTAAAGAATTTGAGAGGAACAATAACAGATCTATAACAATATATAACAATAGCAGCAGTAGGGCCTATATAGCAGTACGGTTATATTTATATGAACTATACAGTTTTGCTTAATTATCAGCCAATAAAAAGAAACTTTTTAACTTTATTCAATCTATCAAATCATATGGCCTAATACTTTACTTGTTACAAATTCTTAAATTTAATAGACCTTTAGTATAATTACCATTGCGCTTCCCCTAACTGCAATCCTGTACCAAATATAGAAAATGGGCATGTAATAAATCTTCCTCAATATTTTTCTCCGAAAGTATTCATCAAATCTCTCTACACATATGTTTAAGCTTAAAACTAAACAAGAGGGAAAAAGTCGAATTTTACGTCAGTTTCGCCGCCTAACGGCTACATCAGTGAAGGATGAGCCCTGCGATTCAAACCGTAAACCTATATATCAAACGTCGGACAACAAAATACGAACCTAGGAATGAGAAAACTTATACGTGAAATGGAAAATTAGCTTACAGATCAATCAATCAATCAATAGTTTCATTCTATCGCTCAACTCTATGAAATGTCACAAAAACAGCCTAGCATACATAGAAAGAATTATAAAAAACCAAAATTCTGGTTCTGGTAAAGTTGGTGTTTCTTGGTCCAATTACTGAATCATAGATATCATATTAAATATTATTAAAGTTACATTTTTTGCTAAACTCCAAAAGACCCTATAGACACTGCAGCTGATCAACTTCTAAGTAAACGGGGAAGAGGCGTCTGGGAGTTGGCGCAATGGTAGGGTGTTCGCTGAGGAGCATGTGATCCGGATTTGAATCCCAAATCCACGCCCGGCGCCAAATGGGGCCGGGGGGGCCTGCCCCCCCCCGCACTTTTCATTCTGCCCACCCCCAGTTTCTTCTCAGGTGAGTGACTTTTACATAGT
>JAQFZF010000796.1:0-15933 GCA_034695365.1 Enchytraeus norvegicus | reverse complement strand
GATGAAAGTAGTGAGAAGGCAGAATCAGCAATACCGAAGCATGATTTTAGTCTGTTGAGAAGAATATCGTGATCGATCGTATCAAATGCTGCGGATAGATCAAGTAAAATAAGTGCAGAGGTACGCTGTTTGTTCATTGCAATACTTGGATCATCATGAATGAGAATCAAGGCAATTTTAACGATAATAAATGGCAAGTAGTAATACTAATACTATCACAACCTGATAATTATTTTAGAACAATGCTTATCAGAGGTTCAATTGCCTAAAACGTAGCTTAGAAAGTTACTTGTTCTTGTGGCTTTAGTCTTAGATTCGGTCAGCCGTTGATGATTCCTTAAGCGTCGAAAGTTCAAAACCCAGTCAAATTCACATCATAAGTTATTTAAATTTTGTATACCATTCAGGTTTCTATAAATCATTACACTGTCGACCGGTGGGATTGATAAAATAACTGATATACGATATTTGACTTCAGTGATTCCCCAGTAACTTTAATCCAGTTTATCATCTTCACTCATCACCGAGTCAGTGAATTATGCTGAAAGATTGTGCGGTTCACTTAACAATCTGTGCGAAGGATTTGTTTGTTGAGTCAGTGGCTGTAAATGTATCCGTTCTATGACCTATGCTTTCGTAAATCGAATAATAAGATAATTCAGATGCGGCATCAGTACTTATTTCGAATTTACTAAGCATACCAGCTGTATTGCCACAAAAACTAACAGTGGCGAAGATTACTAATATGACATTTGCATCAACTTCGACTCCCTTTAAACGTCACAGGGTGGTATAACTCTAAAGTTCTGGAAGGCCTACAGAGAAAGGTTTATTATAGGCTATATTGTAAGTTTCCATTAACGTGAGGGCCTTACTATATAATACTTTATTACTATTATGATTATTACTATATTGTAGCATTTTTAGGTCATAAATTGAATGTTATAAATAATTATAAATATAAATATAATATAAATCTTCTTAAACTTACTAATCGATAAAGATCAGCTTTGAAGGTAGGTCTAGCTTCTACAATCAAATCGATCGCATATCAAAAACAAAATATTTACACAACATTATGCATGCATCAATATCTCATTGCTAATTGACAATAATTGATAATACATGAATTAGCTCTTTCATGATCACTAAACACTGTCAACAGTTCAATGACATATTTTCCCGCTTTTAATCATTAATAATACAGTATGATTTTATTTAACCTAGAGAGAATTACAAGGCAAAAGAAGAGAGCGAGGAACAGTAAAAGAGAGAGAGCGAGAGAGAGAAAATTAGACGAGAGATGGAAATAGAGAGACAGAGAAAGGATATGCAAATTATATATATAGATAGAGTCAATCTGAGAAAGAGATAGAGTAATGGATAATGAGAAAGAGACAGAGAGTAAGACAGCGATAGATGTAGTAGACATAAGCGGAATAAAACTAAGAGAGAGAGAGAGAGAGAGAGAGAGAGAAAATTACACGGTTAGAAAGAAACAGACAGCTAGGGAGAAAGAATGGACGGAGAGAGTGACGTGGACTGTATGAGTGGTGGGACGTCACTAACAGAGATGTGATTGTATGCTAAACGTTTAGACTGAGGGATGAAATAAATGTGGAGCTCGTGCGGTTTGTTTGGTTTAGTCCTCATCATCAACATCATCATCCTCAAAGAATCCATTAGCCAAACCAACAAAAAAAAACCTCGTATCTCTCGCGGCATCGGCCACAATGGCACGAACCAGCGCTGTCCACTTGAACGGTAAGAACGGTTTAATAGAAGAAAAATAGTAGGCCTATGATAGAAATTAGAGAAGTTAACTAAAAATAATACTAATAATATAGATCTTTATTCGTGTAAATACTCTTGTCACACAAACTCACACAATTAGAAAAAGATGAAAATAAATGAATAATAAATAATAGGTAATACCGGCAATAACATTAAGGCTCTTCATCGCTCTGCTTTGATTCAATGTGATCTGTTCAAGAACTTCAATGTGATATGCTTTCGCGGAACTTTTACAAACAGTCGCATAGTAGACGACACAATGTTTTATAGTACAACGTAAATAGGCTACATTAGGAAAATATAAACTTAGTGAGTTAGTCATTGTCTCTATACAGCATTCTTATGATAGGCCTAATAATTTTGACAATCAAAGGGATCTTTTTGGAGGGAAGCTTGAAAATATGTGCACTAAGGCCATAGCCTACAAATTTGTCTCTTTCATCGATGACAGTAGATGAAACATAACGTGCTCTGGATAATTATAGCATTGAACAGTTTTCTATCAGCCATTTTTGATAACTAAGTCGTAGAAGACCTCAGGCCGCTCAAGAAGTTCACGTTGAATCGATTCTATGTAGAGCCTACACTTCGGACTCTATAGGACTACACCCGAGGGTTTACAATAATACAATAAACAAAAAACAGTAGAAATAATTGTAGAACCGTCGACTGTGTTTCCGCCCTCGCAATAAAACTCTGCATGAAGGTTAAGGTACCACTGAGTCAATACTGACTCCAAGTGCGGACATTCTACTCGCTTTCTGTGCAGTTCACACAGGTGACAATATTATTTTCATTAATTATCTAGCGACAAGCCTGCCTCACTTTCGACCCATGACGATCATACTCGAGACCCGTGCTCACCTACGTAATCTTCTGAAGCAGTCACCTACTACGTAATAATTGATACCAATTAACCGACCCACGAGGGGATGGAGGGCTTGGTTGTACAATGTACATCCGAGATATTACTCTCTAATTGGCTCGACCGCGAGTCGTAACCCGGACCTTATGCGCAAAATAAGACACAAACTGGCCGACGCGATAACCAATGATCCATGGAGCTTGAGTTAGACATGCTTTAATATCCATAACACAATGATCTATCAGGTTAATATCGTAATCACCGAATAACAACCCCAGTCGCGACTCAAAGTCAGTTTGAAAAATCAACGCTAAAGGAAGATCTGTATAGTACTTTTAAACTTTGCTTTTCATTTATCTAGAAATGTTGAAAATGAACTGAGGTAGTTCTTCCGATTAACCCTTCATGTACATTACATTGTGTAGTTGTGACTGACGTAAACTGATGAGTACAAGTTAGAAATAACTTCCTAGACTAGAATAATTAAGTTACGTTTAGGTTAGGTAAAGTAAAGTAAAGTTAAAACCATGCATATGAGCAACTAAAAGCTTCTGCAAACTTCTGTATGGGATTTTGAAGAACTACATGTATCCTCGAGCTTTGACGACAACGTCGCTGTACGTAGAAATTTCGAAGTTATCTGGAGCTAAAGCTATCCCTATGGGCCTATCGTTATTTTAAGCCTTTCTTTGCACAACCTTACCCTGAACAAATCAAAATAAAATAACAATCACATGCAGTAGTCGTGATGATACCATACCAGATATCGTCCATATACCATACCAGATGTCGTCCTCATACCATAGCGGTAACTGACTTTCATATTGCCAAATTAATAGACTAATTTCACGACCCAATCAAAAGGTACTACCGGCGATAAAGTCAGTCATAGAGTGTTAGTCATCAGTCACACCATTAACAGCCGCACAAACAGTGACCGTACACAGAAAGCACTTGTTAGCATGGTCTAAGTGTACTTCACGTCGTCTGCTAGGGGCTCGGATCTAGAAATGAACAAATATTGCAAGGACACAATCTACTAAAGGCTTGAACGAGAAGAGCTTAGGATATACAAAAAAGCCACATGTAGTAAATGAGCATGACAAGGCTCCACTACTGCAATATAGAACATGGCAATATACACCCTGTCTAAAAAAAACCGGCCCTCTATAATAATGTGAATAATTTAAGAATGGAATTACATATTCATTCGCTGTTTGGAACGCAACTTGGTCTGCCAATGTGACATATTTATACCACATTTGGTCAAAATATCTTGCAAAATGACGAATCTGGAAAGATTTCCGCACGCATGGGGTGCGCGATGGAGTGGCCAACATGGAAAATCTTGATCTTAATTCTGATTCTTTGAAATGAGCCCTCTTTTAAATCTGATTCCTGTAAAATTTGCCAATAAAATGGAGCAATCAATTCTATCCAATATCACCAAATTTCGAAATCATATCTTCCAAAACAAAAAAGTTATAGATATCTCAGTGTGATAGGGGTAGACAAATTATTCAGTTGCATAAAGTCATGTAATGTTAAATAAAGAATGTTTCTTTCAATGTTTGTCTACTCCTATCATACTCAGATATCAATTATTTTTTGTTTTGAAAGATATGCTTTCGAAATTTAGTGATGTTGGATAGAATTGATTGCTCTATATTATTGGCAAATTTCACAGGAATCAGATTTAAAGAGGGTTCATTTAAAAGAACCAGATTAAAGATCAAGATTTTCCATGTTGGCCACTCCATCGAGCACCCCCTGTGTGTGGAAAACTTTCCAGATTCGTCATTTTTCAAGATATATTGACCAGATTTTGTGCAAATATGTCAAATTGGCAGACCTAGTGGGGTTCCAAACGGCGAATGAATATGTAATTCAAATCTCAAATTATTCACATTATTGTAGAGGGCCGGCTTTTTTGAGACAGGGTGTAGTGGCACTTGTTATAATTCAGTGCTATGCCGATATTAGTGTCAGAATGAGTTTATCGCTCACTCAGATATAAAATAGGGGCTATTTATTACTCATTATTGTTAGAAAATAACCCAATATTAATTACTGTGAGAAAGAAAACCAATATTAATTGTGAGATACATGTATATTACTTTATTTGTAATGCCCTACTTCTGATACAATGTACATTAAAAAACAAATAAATAAGTAAATTGAAATTCAGCAACTTACTTTGCCTTCACTCTTCCAGTATATGAAGAAGCCGAATTCATCCACTCGTACTCTACAGTTTGGCTCGTAAACACCCGTTTCCTAAACACACACAATATAATACAATGAGGATTTAACGTCCGTTCCCTCACCAGAAGGCGATGTCACATGCAACAAGCGTTATTTATTGGAATTAAAAAATCTAATCACAGACCTATAGTATGTCCTACAGACCTATATTATTGTGGCATGCACATTGCGCAGCCATTATTTGTATGAGTTAATGAATTTGATGAACGAGGGAGCGATCTTTAAACGCCTACAGTTACCGGCGAGCCTAAGCTCAATTGTCCCGGACCCATTACGGAATTGAGTCCAGAAATAACAATAAGTAGGAACGTTTAATACCTTTATTTTGTACATCATAAAATCTGTGGTATTACGGAAACACCGGGATTGTAAATACAGAAGCGGGTGTAATAAATATTGCTTTGATGATTCAATGAATACCGAAGCTAATCCTACAAAATTTAACTCCGGAACTATAAATCTATATCAATCATAATAGTGAGTCGTTCAAAAGCTCAACCGGATTGTCATCAACGTAAGTTTGAATTGATTTTATAAAATCATTAATACATCGAAAACATCTTTCTTGCATCACAACTCTTCTACATACACGACATAGTATTATATACATGTATAGCATTTAGACCTCTAGTTGATAACTAATAACTCAATTTTGAAAGTATATTACAATTCAATGATAACCTTGACATTTTATGGCTTAAACTATGAAATGTTAATAAAATCAATAAAATTGTTAGATGATAATAACAGATTGCTAGAAACTTTTTCGGCAAGTACTCGTACGTAATTGTAAAAGGCATGATGGCTCGTGTTGTTTATAATCGATGTTTTCTCGGACTTGCACCGTTTGATCGCTTTTCTTTCAGCATATATCTTTTCCGGATGCGGTTGAATGGACCAGCTGGTGTGACTTGTGCCGTCTGAGGCGTCCCTGATAACGTCGTCAGATGATGAACAGAACGTTTATCATTTATTTTTTCTTTTCTTTTTTATATTTGATTAGATATTAACACTGATAGTATTTCAGTGCCAATATCAAATGTTCGATGTTATAAGGTCAGCATCGATCCAATGTCAAAGTCATGGTCTTCATCGATCTAATTTCAAGGTCATGGTTTGCATCGATCTAATGTCAAGGTTATGTTCTGTATCGATTCAATGTCAAGGTCATGGTCTGCATCGGCCTACTGTTAAGGTCATGGTCTGCATCGATCTATTGGCCAAAGTCATGATCTGCTTAGATGTTTCTAATATAACTTGATGACAGCAGACACAGCGTTGCAACTTTATGATATCAGACACAACGTTATGAAGTGATGATATCAGAAACAACGCTATAACTTGATGACATCAGACACAACGTTATGACTTGATGACATCAGACACAACGTTATGACGTGATGACAACAGACACAACGTTATAACGTGATGACATCAGACACAACGTTATTCAATTTTCTGCTCGTTTGTGATGACGACAGTTTCACTCTGCGACTGTCAACACCAGTGATATTTTCGTTAACTAAAATTGAACGAAAACGAATATTATTGCATCGCAGTGCACGAGAACTGAAACGATTATTATTGATTTTCCCCCGAACTGAAACTAAATAAGAACGACAATTATTGGTGCAGAACTGAATAGAAATAGAAACTAAAATTAAGCTCTGAACGATGAACGAAATTATTTGGAAATCAAAATTTCTTTTCAGATGATACTACTTCTTTCTCATTATTTTGTTGTAAAACTAATTTGTAGATTAGACAAATTGTAAAAGAGTACAAAAGGGCTTAAATATTAACCAAAATGTTACAAAAATGTTAAAGCGCGGTATTTTTTACAACTTTTGACCATTAAGAACCGAACTAGAACTAAAATTATTTAAAATGTACTCGAACTAGAACTGAACTAGAACTAAAATATCTGAACTGGAACTGAACTAAAACTAAAATTATTCGATTCTTCAAGAACTAAAATTGAACTGAAATTGAAATTATTCTTTCAGAACTGAATAAGAACGAAACGAAAAATAAATTTCAGAACGAAAATATCACTGGTCAACACTCGTCGATGTGTTTGTATTGGTTAAAATACAATTTATTTCTGCATCAATGTCCAACAGCTGAACAGCTGCGGTGGCTTTCTATCAGGGATCATAGTGCGTATAGCAAATCAAGCAATCAATAAGTATACTTATATTTATAAAACGTCGCTCTGTGAAAAAATAGTAGTGTAGCCTGCATCGAAAGACACAACCGATATGGCAACCTGGGCAGCTGCAAATCTGGAATTTAAAGGACCGAAATTATTGGTCTAAAACACTGAAATCAATTACACAAGACTACTAACGCTCCTAATTGTAGTATCTGTTTTATTCGCCTCTTAAAATCACGAGCAGTTTCCGCGGATTCTATTCTCAATTTCCCGAGCCCACTCCAGTAAAGAAGGGTATATTCTATATTGTCGCAAAATTTTGAATATTTTGTAGTGTGCTGTCTAATAGGCAGTGCTCGAATTATAAAAAATGTATTGGGGGGGCCCAGCCTAAAAGTCTAATGGGGGGCCCGAACGGCTAATGGGGGGCCGGAAAAAGCTAATGGGGGGGCCTTTGTCGGACCCCGAAAGAGGCCCCTAATTAGCTTTTTCCAGGCCCCTTGTACCCTCTATAGGGTCCGGGAAGGGTGCAGGGGCGGTTAAGCCCCTCTACAAATTCTGACCCCACACTGTAGGCCAAAGAAATGCATGGGAGCGAGGGGTGTCTTCTCCATTGGATTAATTTTCTGTTGTTCCAAGCTAAAGAAAAAAGTTAACTTAAAACATGATTACAATTTGTTATATTTCAGACTCCCTCCTTCTCGATTCGAACAACCCCTGATCGATATTGGTCAGGAGCCGATTTTCTAATTACAGGTGATGTTTATAATTGAGGGTGTTGGCTACAGGTAGCCACCCTGATAATATCAGAACCACGTAGAAATCTGTTCTATCTTTATATCCTGCTGCTTTGTTGTGATGTTAACAAATCAGAATTGAAAAAAACAGTTTGGGATTTCGTTGTTAACATTAGGCCTAATAGTTTCCTAGCTTAGGAGTGTCCAACATTCAATTTTAACTATTTCTAAATGATAGCCTGTTAACTTACGAGTTTTGATCGATTAAAAGTTATTCGAGAATCGACAGGGGCCCAAAAAATTGGGCCTCCGCTGGCTATTGGGGGAGGGCCTTTTGAGGGGTACCTGGTACCCTCTATATTTTCAGGTATTAGGGGGCCTCAGAGGTTATTGGGGGGGCGGCCCCCCTCCTCGGCCCCCCCCCCCCGTAATTCGAGCACTGCAGTAATAGGTCAATCGTATCGTTACCGTAGCACACTATTGCGCCGATTAACTTATCAGGCACCAGCACAAACGTGAAATGGATGCATACGTCGAACATTTTCGCAAAATACATCAATATTATGTTCATGTAAATATAGAAACTATCGAAGAATTAACATATATCAGGATGTTGAATGTTACATTATTACTAACATTAAATAGATTAGAATTACATAATTATATCACACCCTTAGAAGGCGCATATCCCGTTACGCGTTACGCTTTACGTGTTACGTTTCTGACTGAGACAACGCGACCCGTAGCCTATTGTAGGCCTGCAGGCGTGGCTTATATTGAAGCCTTCCGATTATTGTGGGTCGTGGCTAATTGTTGTTTGACTGTTGGTTCTTGGTCACTTTCTGTGTGGGATATTGTCTGATGTGAAATGTGCTAATTGTTGGCTAATTCTTGGCTGTCCGTTAGTTCTAGGTCACTTACTGTGTGGGCTATAGTGTGATGTGCAATGTAGAGAGCCTTTTGAAGGCTTTTACTGCTAGTAATATACTATTTGACTGCGTATTACGGTATTTATTACCAAATTACACTCATTGCAATTAAATTTAAGAAACCGTCTTTGGAAGTAATGTGCCAGTACGCTACTATCGTTGGACAATGTACAATTATACAATACAATACGAGTGTAAAGTCCGTTTCATCATCTGAGGAAGATTATCAAGGAAGTCAAAGACTTAAGTAGCTGATTCGAATCATTTACTTCTCAATAAAGACGTACGTTCGTTATTCTCTGTTGCAATAAAATAAACTAATCTCGGGGTATATGAGCTTCTGGTAAGTTGGTATAACTGCAACGATTGTAGATTAATTAATTAATTAACTATACAGTAGATCTAATTATTCCAAAATAAAATAACTTTATATTCAAGTGTGAAAATAATATCAAGAGTTAAACTGCATTAACATATATAGTCTTACAATAACTTGTTGTTTGCGCTCTAACTAAAAACGTTCTTATTTTTCACCGCAGCTGTATTTCAGTTCCTGACGACAGCCACGAGGCAATGGAAATTATCGCTTCCATATTTCTAAGACGCGGAAATTAGAAGCAGATAAGTTGTCGATTGTTGCCGGTATAAAGAATCTGCTCTACACCAAGTGAACCTATGGAATACTTGACGTGCAGAAGTGCAGAAGATTAGCATGACTTTATAATTATAATTATTAAATACTACACAATGTTAACGAGTTAATTACACTACATGTTTAATAATTGTTTATCTTACAATGTATGGTCCAATTATTTTTAGTTCACATTAGCATGTATCAATACGATTAATAAAATTTGGAATTCGTGGTATATGTCAACATGACATTGTGTACAAGTACATGCATTGGATACTGTACACTGTACAGTGTACATTGTACACATCATCAACCGTACTACACAGAGTGGGGTTTAATAATTTGGTACGCAATACACTTGAGTGGAAGCCTATTCATAGCAATTACATCTATAATATACATGGGTGGGGATTAGTATTATACAGCATGCCAGAGCTATTGAAACTGCAATAAGCTCACACAGATGAAGCAACTATTACAGCTATTTTAAAGCTAAAGCTGCGTTAAACCAGTTTCTACATAGAGCACGGCCCAAATAGCCTACTGATGAGCGGTATTTGTTGATAGTTATTTTAAGAATGACTGGATGAACACTCGTCTCTGACATCGCCTTCGGGTGAGGAAACGGACGTTAACTCCTAACTGCATTGTAAAATGTTTCCACACAGAACTGAAAGGAATTTAGCACGTAATGCACAAGAGAGTAGATTTGTATTAATGCATTGAACCATTGGCGATTCCTTCAGATACATTGCCATCGTCCACCGCCGTGTAGAAAGAACAAGATTGAGAACTTTGTTTCTAGAGAATACAAAAAGAAACTACTTCAGAATATGGTGCGCACTCTTAACTAGAGAGTCTAACAAATAATGAATTAAGGAGCTTAATAAGTCACTTAAATTGCTAAACCATTAGCACAAACTGAATTATATTGGTACAGAAA
The DNA here is from genome assembly GCA_034695365.1 of Enchytraeus norvegicus. NCBI lineage: Eukaryota > Metazoa > Annelida > Clitellata > Enchytraeida > Enchytraeidae > Enchytraeus > Enchytraeus norvegicus. The sequence goes on along the minus strand of JAQFZF010000796.1, from coordinate 5,611 downwards.
GGGCTGTTTCATTTGAGTATAACGAACCCACTTCTTACCATGTGATTCACAATCCTAGAATAGCGCGAAGAGCTCCCATGAGCCAAGGACACAGTGTGTACTGTGTAGTACACCGATCAACACTATACAGAATCGGCTCGATCAGTCCCGCGGTACACTTGTAATGTAACACACGTCCAACCATTCTAATCCACTTCCACTGAGAGAGCGACAGTAAATAAATAGATTAAAACTTTACTTTTACACATGGCATCCGCACATGTTTACGTAAATATTTGTTTCTTATTCATTGATTAATCGTATCTCTGCATTTAAATCAGTGACATCGATATCTAATCATCAGATCTTTTTATGCACGCTCACATCTGCATGCCTATCCAGAAGTACACCGTGGCCCATAAATAATGACACTAATTTGAATGCTTATAAAACTTAGTCAATATATTTAATCGATTAGCTTATAAGTTGCACCATTTATTGCACACAAACCCGAAAATGTTCCGTTAAAAATCTAAGCATTCGGTGTAGAGGTTAGCAAGATATCATGGTGTGAATATGACCTAATTTTTTGGATGCTGATAAGCTGGGAGATTATACGCAACGTCATCGATCAATGTCATTATCTTTACACATCATTAATAGCATTGACGGTAATCGAGACCGATTCTCTCCCTTCATTTGTTTCAATTCATTTCAAATTTGTTGAATAGGTTGTAAAAGCAATTGCAGTTATTGTAGCTCATGCTAAAATGCCCGCCAGCAGCATTGACGCAAGCCTTCAATCGCACTCGCAACTCCTTCAAGGCACAGTCCACAAGTACTCTGGTCGAACAGACCCAATTGTCCGCAAGTCTCTCCTTCAAATGACTAACAACTCTCATCCAGCTTCGTTACACCCGCTCATGTTATACGCTCCAGATACTGTAGTCCACTGGATGAAAGTCTGGACTATTTGGCGGCCAAAGCAGTGGATAGATAAGTTGAGCGCTGCAGGAGCTTTAGAACTGTTTCAAGAGCTCTGTGAGTTGAAGAAGAGTCCTTCTAAAAGGTGAAAAATTATCCAGATATTTCCCTAGGGATATTTCTCTATATTAGGGTTAGCGCTGTGCTCTAGTATTTGCTAATCTTTGTGTATTAATTGTTTGAGTTTATAGTAACTTTTTGATTATTTCTTGCTGTCTATTTGATTGCTTTCGGCTCTGTATATTGTGCTTGTCATTCTTCACTCGGTTTTACTTTCTGGCGACTTTCTAGCAATCGATCATAGCGACAGGCAGGCCAACGGTCTGTAACTCATTTAGAAATGACGCGCACAGTACTCCCAGCCTACTCCTGTAAGGGTTAAAAAAATTAGGTCATTTTCAAGCCACAACATATTTTTAACCCCTCTACCGAATGCTTAGATATTTGAACAGTACATTTTTGGGGTTGTTGTTAATAAACTGTGCAATTTCTAAGTTAAATGATTTAATATTGACTAAGTTATAAGTAGGGCGATTTTTATTTTGACCTATAAATTTGAAATTTTGACTTTATTTTTGTCGAATTTTGACTTTATTTTGACCTAACGATTTTAACTTGTGAAGTTACAAATTATAGCTTCATTCTAGTAGTTATAATAAGTTTTATAGCTTTTAATGCTATAAATAATAGCATTTATGACTTGCTATGTATATTGGATGGAAATAGAAGGTTACAACATCAAAACCGTCAATTAGTAAATGAGCTATGCTAAAAAAATTCAGAATAATTACATTTTTTATCATGTCAACAATTGAAGAATAACACACCTTAAAATTCATCAATTTGGATAATTTAAGTCAAAGTCAGTCATTTAAAGAGAAAATTTAACTATATTTTGACAATTTTGACCTAAAACAATAAATTTGGACTTTATTGACCTAACGACAAATTTGACCGTATTTGACTTTATAACTTCTGACAGGGGGAGGTAGATCATTATGGATTGCAGTTCTGCACATTTCAGATCATCGTTATCAACTGATTCCATCTTGACTTTATTGACTTTTATCCCCCCTAGTTATAAACATTCAAAATAGTGTTATTATTTATGGGCCACGGTGTATTTAGATTTAGTTTATTACCCGCGCCACAGGCAGCACACCTATATACTGCACTCTGGCATTTGTTTAAAACACTGTGTCTGGACTCTGTAGGGCCTACTGTAGGCGTATGAGTGCGGCCATCAAGTGGGAGGATGAGGTTAACTTAAATGAGGTGAATACTTGCGCAGAGAGATGTGAATGAGATGTATGCTCAAGATCAATAGATATATCTATGTACTCTCATACTAACTATGCTAAGTGTACTTAGTATGGTTTGAGTGTATTTAACGTCAAGGTTCAGAAGCACAACACATCTCAAAGCGGCTCAACACTATCGAGCACTAGAGTCAAATTTTAATTTAAAGCTTATTACAGCTTTTATCCCACAAAATGCCAAGCAGTTTAGTACCGAGCACCGAGTGAAATAAATTAAATGTGCTTATAGGCCCTATTACATAAATACTGTATATAGACCTGCTGTACATCTATACGTACAGTATTTAAGTTTTGTAAGTACATTTCATTTATTTCAACACATATTCATATATGCATAATATGTGCATGTTAGTATGCAATTGCTATTAAAGCCAAAGTGATGTGTTTATCTTTTGATTGATCGATGATGAGCTCAGTGTTGAGCGAGGCAGTAAACTACTATGAAATTAGTGCCATGGATCAGATATACGGCAGAGCTCCAGAAAGATTTAATTATACATGACTATTCTGGGTAATATTAAGATAATATTTTATGCATATATGAATAAAATATTTTTTATTCCTCAGAGCAACGCAAACGACAAGGACAAACGATAAACTACTCCCTCTCTCTCTCTCTCTCTCTCTCTCCCAATCGCTCTCTCTAGCTCTCTCGCAATCTCAATCTATCTCTAGATACCTCTCTCTCTCTGTCACTGTCTATCTCTGTCTCTGTCTCTCTCTCTCTACTCTCTCTCTCTGTCTCTCTTTGTCTCTGTCTCTCTCTGTCTCTGTCGCTGTTTCTCTCTCTCTATCTCCCTCTCTCTCTCTCTCTTTCACTTTTTTCTCAGATGCATCAGTATGTTGGTGCGTAGTTAATAGCGGATGCACTGGTGAGCAGCTGGTCTGCTCTACCTCAGCAGTCGTCATTAACACGACTACACGACTGTCGCTCATTATATAGCAACACACGTAAGGTCACTGCAACACGACTCGGTCTGACAACAGAGCAACACACGTGAAGTCACTGCAACACGGCTCTGTCTGACAACAGTACAACAAGCGCACAACAACAACTACAGTAATGTTATCAATCCGCAACAACAGCAACTGTGACAACAACAACAGCATCAACACCTAAATACCATTAACAGTTACTATACACAATGTAGGACTCTACAAGTGAACAGTGTACACTTATCATTCCTCAACCTCCACTCGGTATGAAAACAGGCTGGCGGATAAATCAGTATTATTGTTGTGTCTACGGGTGCAGCTTATTCAAATCATTATTGTATTGTCACTCACCCTAACCACTGGATTACACTGTTAGCATGTTTATATATAGCAGTACAATCATTATTACAGCACTCCTCGTTGACTTCCCTGTCCTCCTACCCAGCACATTCTATATTCCGTGCAGATGAAGCTTTCAGGTGGCGAAACTAACGTAAAACCGGAATAAAAAGCTGTTAAAAGGTTAAGTTTAGCGTCTATTACCTCATCAAAGGATACCGGCAGACACGAACCCGGCTGGGACTCGAACCCCTGGCTCTTCAATAAGAGATGTTTTATTTACCTTGTATCGCACTGATACCCTGGGCAGCAGTTGCAAGCATCATCATAATTTCGCAGGCGCAGCAATTTCTGTTTTCATATTTCCCACCACAGATTTAGTTTACTTTAAGCAGATCTTGCTTTACCACACCAGTAGAGCTGTTACTATACTGGTTCATTTTTTGTACTCATTCATATACCTCAATGGAGTTTTAAGTTAACTTGCACATCTAACTTATCATAGGATTGAGATAAGATTTTGCTAGAATTCACCACTAAACATTTTAGCAAAATTACAATACATCTACATTTATATAATAACTAGCTGTGGTACCGGGCATTGCCCGGGTTAAGAAATACTGAGAATAAGAGTTGTTATCAAATTATATTATAATAATAATATAAAATTGTTAGATCTTTTAGCCTGCTATAATAATAAGTTTGACCTAATTCTACTTTCTGAAATTTGGTCAACTAATATTAACTACTTCGATCATATTTTTACTGATTATAATTTAATTTATTGTGTACCAGCATCTCAAAGATCTGGCGGCGTAGCAATTTTGATACCTAATTCTACTACTTATAAAATTGTTGACTCCAGTCAGGAATCCAACTACTTTAGCACTTTGGCTGCGTACATTTTTAAATTTATGTTCATATTCAATAAATATCGCTATATTTAATTATAAGTGAGTGACGCAGATTGAATTTATAGTACATTGTACTTGATGCCATTACCAATAGAGGCAACATTCGTTTCTATCTATTTTATAGACATCCTAGCAAGCCTTCGTCGGCTTTTCTCGATTTATTTTTTAACTTTCTCAAAATCCACAAGCCCCTTAAGAAATGTCTAATTTTTGGTGATTTCAATATTGATCTAAATTTGTACTCTTCTATTAACTGTGTTATGCGTTTTGTAGATGATCTAAGTTCAATTAATTTTATTCCGCTATCAATGTAACCTACGTACTGTGTCAACAACTCTAATAGCACTATCGATCACGTATTTAGTAACCATACATTTGATGAATCTACTAACTGTAATATTAGTTCTTTGACTGCGACTGCTGATATCACTGATCATTTTGCTAACATTGTTTTATTCGGCACTAACCGAAAACGTTGTAACTAGAAAACGTTGTGACAGGCCATTTATCCAACTTTTTAATAGTAAGAACATAAACAGTTTTCAAAAACAGCTTCTTTCACAGATTGGTCCCCTATCTATAACACTGATGATATTGATGAATCGATTAATTATCTTGTTAACACTATTAAAGACCTATCCAATGTTAACTTTCTGCTTGTGCGATGTTCTCGTAGAAATTTTAAAGATAAGCCTTGACTAAATAAAGATCTAAAGGATTCAATTAAAATTAAAAATGATCTATTCTTTAAATTTAAACAAACCAAAAACAACGATGATGAATTGAATTATAAGAAATACCATGATGAGAAAGGTTGAAAATTAATCGCAAAATTTATTAAAAAAATTTATTGGATAATTCAATTAAAGATGTGTGGAAAGCTCTAAAACAAATCTGCAGCACTAAAAATAAAGTAAACAAGTCATCAATAAATTATTTAACGATTAACCTAAGTCCCATTGACAACTCCAACATGATTTTCGAAAGAATTTAACATGTTCTTCTGTGAAATTGGAAAAAAGATGGCCTCGAAAATCCCTGCAAATCAGAATGATTTCTCAAAGTGGTACTTACCCACAATCCATGTTTCTAAACCCTGCTTCGAATGTTGAAGTTTTCAATCTAATTATGTCGTTAAGA
>JAQFZF010000795.1:0-15934 GCA_034695365.1 Enchytraeus norvegicus | reverse complement strand
TGGACTTGATTTCCCTGCTAGGAAATCAAGTGTCTTCCAGTATTTGTATGTGTTTGTTTTGTGGTCCCATTTGTCTGCTCTACTATCAGACAGTTAGCTGACAGATCTACTCTTCACGCTCATCATCTTTAATTTTCGTGCTCAATCCAATTGATCAGCTTAAAAAAGCATAATCACATAAACTAAAACCTCTTTGAATAGTCATTTATGTATGAGCAGTTTCACTTGTTAACTAACAATTGAAATTCTAAATTCAGCTTTCATGATAATCGTTACATACTCATCTCAAAGATACCTTTGGAAGTATAAACCATCACGAGAAACTATTTATCAGGCAATGTGGAAATTAAGCTATGGACAAGAATTCTATGACAGTCCAGCCCTAGCCTCCCAATGTTAAAATGATATAGAAATTTCAAAGGGGGGGGGGGAGAGTCCCCCTTGAGAATTCACACCATGCTTTCTGGTTCAACTATTGACTGAAAAATACAAACTTATGGACTGATTTCATGTTATCCATTTTAAGTTTATTTAATAATAAAAATAACAAAAAAGTAAAGTCTCAACTCGCTAGTGTATCCTCTTCCAAGGATGTTACTACATATGAGGTTCCAGTTGCTCACTGTAATTATAATCATATAATACTCTAAGCCATCATCACCCCCAAGTGCTAGAAATAACATGTTGAATCTTCAACATGTTATAAAACTTTTTAAATCAACATTTTTAAAACTTTATTATGATCATCATCTTTATGATTATTATCATTATTATAAGGGTTCTATTAGAGACAAGGAGCTGATAATCATGGCATATTAACGCATTACTCGAATAATAATTTGAGAGCTACAACCGTCCTCTGCAGTAAAGCCAATACTTATCCAATACGAAAGAACAAGAAGAATTAGGAGAATAAAGATGTCCATTAATTAGAATAAGTGGGACAGAGTGAGAGTTAGAGAGTCAGCGAGAGAGAGAGAGAGAGAGAGAGAGAGAGAGAGAATTAATGTGAGCGAGAGAGAGAGAGAAAGACAGATAGTGAGACTGGAAGAAGAGAGAGATGAATAAAGTGACAGTGAAGATATATTATTTGTTCAATAACCTATATATAGGACGATAGCTTAATAATAATATTTTTTGGTTACTTAAATTTTTCTTAGAAAATCAGTCATTAAAAACTAGAAACAGTATACGGGCCTAAACATCACAAGCAAATATTAAGTTACAAACATAAAGGAGAACTCTTTGCTCTTAAACCCGATGAATGCTCCAAATTTTAATACTTACTGCAATTGATCTAAAGTTAAATGGTATAATATAATTAAAACAAAATATAAATAAATAAAATATAAAAATATAACTTTATTATAAAGTAGCCGATCAGCAAAACCAGTTTTGTTGATAAACATGACCTAATTACTGTGCTTGCTGGAGTTCTTGCTTACTTTACTTTTGCTTTTAAGTTGACATCTACTACTAGATTCTGGGCTCCTGATTCTAGAATATTTTGAAAGGCTTTTGTTAGAATTTGTATTATTATACGAAAACCTAACGCATGCACGACGGTCATGCTCTCTCGTGCAAATATCAGGTTCAGATGATATCATTAATTGAATGAATTCATTGGTCCATGGACCGAATTCTTTCTCACGAATTCGCATCACATACTAATTCATCATAATTTAGTATTCATAATTAAGAATTCAACATTAAGAATTCATCACGAATTCGCGCCGATCACGGTAGTATTTCATAAATCGGTCTTTAAGCACTATATCTTTTTCAGTCCACAGCCCAACGGCAGGTCCATGATATAATATAGTAGAGTTTTTATGCCATTTTTCTTGAAAACAATTGTGTTTCTGAGGGGTCTAGATCTTAAAATTCAGTGACTGCGTTAGTCGGTTTCTACGAAACACTTGCATCTTTCGGGTGGTCTATTCTAATGTTTGCGGTTCCAATCATCCAATCAATCAATCAATCAATCAATCAATGACGATTTAGCGTCCTGTCCTCACCCGAAGGCGATGTCAGGGACGTTTCAAACAGTATATACAACTACAGACAGCATTCAACCACCAGAACGCTCCTGCAAATGCACAAACAAAAAGAAAAATGCGAGGTCCAAACAATAGACAGATTTCATGCCTAACCGTTAAGAGCGATATTGGGTCGAATTGCTGATGATTATCGCGCAATACGTGATCAATGGGGTCAACAATTAGGACTCGGCCATGCTGGATTCACAGAACTTCCACTCGCCTATGTTTATCATTAGAAAGTGACAGTTTTCAGTCAAATATTTTTATATGATTTGCGCTCCACAGAACTAATTAAAATTCACAGGGTAGTAGTACGATGCATATAGATTAGAAATATGTACATTGAATGATGGATGTTAGTAAATTTTCTATCACTCTCTAAAGTTTATGATTTAAAAAATTCAGTACCACTTGTAAATATGTTGACGACGGATTTGATGACGTTCATTGTTTTGCCCTATATTTAAGTTTAATAATAATTTAGGGCTCTTGAATCATGCAGCTACTAGCTTAGTCTAGCACAGTGGCGTTTCTGAGAGGTCGCCTGGGTGGTCATGGCGACCCCAAATGAAGGGATGGCCATCGCAATGGCCACCCCAAAATCTATGATATCATGTCTACAATGTATGGAAACGTCTAAAAATGTAACATAATGGGCACCCCCATAGTTGCTTTGCCACTAATTTTGCCACCCCATTCGGAATGTCATGGTGGCGATTTAGTAGCCAGAATTGGTACTGTCTAGCTAAGCATGTAAAATATGCCATGTAACATGCACAATGTTCATGAAATAAACTAAACTAAAATATAACATAAAAATGCATTTCTGGTTATTTAACAATCATTTATAAATAAGTCATGGTCGCACTTATCTAGGCCTAAGTAGCCTATTTCTGAAAACTTTGAATTATGAAAAATATTGTCGAGATTCGAACAAACTATATAGCCTAAAATAATAACGGCCCAACATATTATAGTGTCGCTGTCAAACTTGCCAAGCAAACGCTAATCTCAACGTCATCTACTAGAATGTACAGTTACTGCATGCTAGATAGGTCCTAGTTGAATAATTCTTACTGGTTATTCCAATACACCCGCATGTATTTAAGAGCTACGCTTTAACGTTGCAAGTGTCTAATCTGTAACTAATTCATGGCTTTATGAGACTGGTGGCATAATGCTAGATTGTTCAAACTATTCCATCTAATACACTGTATTGGCAGGCTGGCGATGATGACGTCATCGTCAGTGTCTGAGCATTCTACAGATGCTCATCCCGTGGTTCGATTTGTGATCCTAGCTTTCATTTTGTTGAGGCCGACTGAACTTGCATTCAAGGAGCAGACTGATTGCTAACGCGTGGCTTGATATTGCAGCACTTCGTGGCAGAACTTAGACCTATAGCTTAAGTACAATCAGTGGCTAAAGTGTAATTTTCCAGTAATGGGAGCTCCCAAGACACCCGGGCCCCCATTGTGGGAATGGTATCTTGTGAGAGCGGCATCTAGTAGGAGCGGTATTCAGCAATATTTCTGGGCCCCGGAGCGGCGCTCCCGACCGCTCCCGCTCACTTTAACCACTGAGACTGTAAAAACTGAACAGGACCCCACATTTGATAATCCGGCTCTGTATGCTCTCAGAGGCTCCATTTTTATTTATTAATGCCTTTGATTAAAGCTATCTACAGAACAATTCACAGTGATGTTTGACAATATAATTGGACCAGGCTTAGGATCATGTATGTCTCTATGACGTCGCTTTGCTGTAGGCATAAGCAACAGCACTGCTGGGTCATGTAAACCTAGTTCGCAGACTTACAAAAGTGACTGAAACAGCAAACCTAGTAGTTAAATTGGTCACGTTAACCCAGAAACGTTACATCGTAGCGAACTGACAATGCTATTAAAGAGATTTCATCTAGCGTCATGTTATAAAGCGTAGACGGCTATTTGAACTTATTATTACTTGGGTATATATATTTAAGAGCCAAACGTTAACGTTGTAAGCGTCTAATCTGTAACTAACTCATGGTTTTTATAAGCCTGGAAACATACAGGAAAACTGTTCCATGCTATTCCAGCTAATAAACGTCACACGTACTGTATTGGCTGACTGACAATGCTGACGTCATCATCAGAGTCTGAGCATTTTTAATTTGTTCATCCAGTGGTTGCGATTTTTATTCGTGTACTACTGCACGTTGAGGCTTGCAGAATTTGGTGGTTTTAGGGGCGGTAGGCTGAACGTCCACTGCGTGGCTTGATAAAGGGGCACTCAGTGTCAGAACTTGGACCTAGTTTAACTATCATAGAGGTGCTTAAACTAATTCTTTTTTATAATCTCAGGCCTGGGCTTTTTCTGTCTTTAATGTATTCAATAATAATATTAATATTAAGGGGTTGAGGCCTTGATGACGTAATTTATGACAAATGTGTACAAAATTTATTTTAAATAACGCGCAATGTTGAGCTAAATAGTACACTTTTTCAATTAATCCACACTATATCTTCGCTAGATCGCAATCCTTTTTTCCGAAACTATTACTTTTGTTAGATAGACAGCAAAAAATTGATACATTTTAAATATTTATATTTGTTTCATTCCTTTCAGAATGTCCTAAAATTGATGACGTAATATATGGGTGACCCCGCTGAGCAGCATTTAATAAATATACTTATTGATTGATTGATAGATCGTATCGAAGTAGTTGTATAGCTAATTGGTGGGTTATCTGAAATTGAGGCCTCCAGAAAACTGGATAAGTATCGGGACCTAGCCAGTGGGTATTAGGTGATTCCGGTGATTATGGACTGACGAACCCCGGTGGAGCTGATTTCATCAATGGCATCGGCAGACAGATTGAGCTGCATACCCGGGATCAGCGAGAGACCTCGTTTCTTTGGCAGAGGTTCTCAAATTCTCAATCCCACTGCACAGTTTTAATGCGGCCTGCTTTCGTGGCTCTTTCAATCTAGCCGATCTCGATTAGCCGCGTCACGATTCATTACTTTCTTAATGAATCGTTTTTATGAACCCCACGGGACTATTTAAACCCAGGGTAAAAATAAAACAAATTTAATGGTCCAAAAGTTCGCAAAAGATTCATTAGAAATATTACCGGTCAACACTTAAAACACGTTTAAAATTATTTTTACACTATCTATTCCAACATTCATTAACATATCATAAATAATTCGCATAAAACATGTATAATCGAAGTAAATGCCTGCGGTGTAACATATAATACGTGGGATGCAAAAAACAAACAACGAATGGGTGCTAGAACACATATTTACAGGCTTTATCACAACATATAGGTGAGCTAAATTAAATATACAGGAATGAAATGCAAGACACTACAGGGTTAATTATAATACCTAACATGCATGTAAACTCTAATATTAGATACAGAGTAATTATTGAAAATCAATACTACATTGGAATGTAACATTTTGATGGAATTTCGGCTAGCAATAATCCGATGATGAATACGCTAAAATACAATACAATATGGGTTTAACGTCCGCTTCATCACCTGACGACGATATCAGGGATGTCTCCGACAACACATGCAATACTAACTGGTCGACCCAAGCACAGACAGCAAGTCACAGGTGTTGCTATAGAATTTCACAATAATTGATACGATTTCACATTAACTTTCTTAGTTAATAAATGGCTGACCATTAAGTTTAAAACAAATAGACAGGTCTATTCCATTATTCTACCACAAAACATTTTTGGCTAGGATCAAGGCCGTTCGACCATGGCGATTGAAATTATTGAATTATAATTTATCATCGACGTTAAATTCGACTTCAACCAATCTAAGGGCCTATTTATAGGCCAACAAGTAGTTATTACTATGAGCATTATACAAGTTTCTGAATGATCTCAAGCTTTAAAATAAACCGGGCATGTTGAAACACAGGAATTTAGCAGTAAAATAACTTTCGACTATTATGAGTAACGTAAAATACCGGATCAACGTAACAACTCAAATCAGCAACACAAATGTAGCCTTTACTGATTAATAATAATTTTAAGTGCAAAAAAATTTATTATAATTTCAGTAGGAATATAATATAAATAACATAACATAAGTTTTAAATTTCAAATAGGCCTACCAAATTACATGGTTACAAAATAGCAATCATTTGAAATTATTAAATTTTAATAAATATAGCTATAATTATCATAGTAGCCTAATCATAATTTTCCCGCTAAAAAACCATTCTTTATCACAAATAATTATAATATGTCTTTATCAGGAGAAACTGTAGTTTGTAATTCATCTTAAATAATATAAATATGTATGCAGAATAAGGAATTCCATATTTATAATTAATTATCATAGGCCTACAAATTTCAATGTAATAAAAGGCAGTCTGAAATTAGTCATAGGAGAAATTCCTATATTATTATTATTTACTTACATTGTTTGGAATATGTAAGTGCCATGTCTATGGCCTTATTTCCATTCCAACGCACATACAATTCTTTTATTTATATTAATTGACGCTGTAATTTTGTGCGATGTAATAAATAAATTAAATAAATCAATAAATAATTAAATTCTAAAAAAGCAGGTTGGACTCCAGTAAGAAAACTTGCTTGGAATCCATCACTTCTGTAATTGTTTAAATTGAGGTTCATTTATCAAGGCAGAGACGGCTGAGCACGAGTTATCAGAAGTGACAAGGCATGCTTTAATTACGTTAATAAACGTAAACATAATACTTAATGCAATCTACAACGTAATATAAACCCCAGAGGTTTGCTAAGGCGGTTGTGCGTTATATCTCCGAGTAAGAGACCCTAAGTTCAAATTTGAATTGAGCCAACCTATGAGATAACCTCTAAGGTGGGCTACTAAAAATCTTAACAACCTACTTGTTTATTTTATACCATAAAGTGAGCATTTAAAAAGTGATTCAATAGTGTAAGATCTTTCAAATAAACTTGTAGCTTCGAAATTTACTGCATAATATGCGCATCGTACAATAATAAATAATAATTCATATTAGTCATAATAGCAATCATGATAGGCGATAGCTAATAAAAAAATGACCATGACAGAAAATGATCAAGCTTTAACGTCCTTTTCCTCATCCAGGCATGATGTTAGGGCAAAACGGGTTCACCCAATAAGGTCAGAAAAGATATATGACTGAAGAGAAAAACGAGGTCCAAACGATGACGGTCCGGTTATGGTTATCAAATGAAGGGAAGACTTACACAGAAATTGCCGAAACAATGATCCACAACTGTTGTAAGCAATTTCAATATTCCTACTTTCTAAGGGTATCTGTTAATATAGAATGCTAAAAAGTGATCAATGTTAAAAATAGACTTAACATTTTGGACATTCTTAATTTACCATCTGTCTTGAATTTTTTCATACGTGTTTTAATAGAAAGCGAGGTTAAACACAAAAAATTGCAATTAAAAGTGTGCTTATTTGTTTGTGAAAATAGGCTAACACCAGATGCATGCTATGCAGCTAGATGCTAGTATAATTCACTTACTAATTCGAGCCTCTTCGCTGTATGGCAAGAATCATAGAACGAACAAGAACGTTTAAAGTCGGCTTAAACTTGTAAAAGTACATGTAGGCCTATCACCCGTCTCTGACAGTATCCTTGTGATTTGGAAACAGACTTTAAACGAAGCTCTTTAGCCTTGAAACCCTCAAAGGATATGTTAATAGGCTACTTGTATATTGTTTCTGTACAGTTGATTGTTGATTTCGGATAATAAACATCTGATTGATTGATTGACTGATTGATTTTAGAATACCCGCTCTAATATGAATTGCGTCTAATGTTGAATAAATATAGGCTACCGTATCTAAAATTAGTATTATACATTATACACCTAAACGAAACATACATCAGTGCAAGTAGACACTCAAATAAGACATAATATAGAAGGTATCTAGGATACAATACTATGAACATCGACTAAACGGTGAGTCTAGCAAACTCTACACAATCATGTTATCTTACATTACATATCTCATACAGACTAAAATAATGGGCTACAGATCATAGTTAAATGTTAATACTATTTGTAATTGGAATAGATTAATTTTGCCCATTTTGATTAAACTACGTTATCTTGGTATATGTTAACACATTGGTTGAATCGTAAGATTAAGACCGGGTTAAAATCGAAATGTAACTGTCAATTAATGGATTTAACATCGATGGCAGTGGAACATTAACAGTAAAACTTTTATAATGCGAACAATACAAAGTGGCGTCACATTTAACATTGCCATCGATGTTTAATTTCAGTAATCGAGGATTAAATTTGATTGTAAATCGGGCCTAAGGGTTTTAGCCCTCGGAACCACAATTTTTGGCACATAAATAATGAATTTATATCATCTCATTTTCGTATTAACTTTAAATCCTGTTACGTAAACCCCTTATTGATGAGGTCATAGGACTGCGTTTTGGAAATAATCATTTTAAAATGAACAAAAAATTATTTATAAATATTACTTGCAGAATAAAATTGATTGTTATTATTATATCGATTATCAATTATTACTAGTCCTAACATTTGCATAGATTATAAATATTAGTGCATTATTCTAATCAAAAGCCCCTTATCACTATTACAAAATTGTTAACTCTTAAATTAAAGTTATCACTATTACAAAAAAGTAACTCGATATGCAGTGTTTGTAAAATCTTAACTACAGTTATTAATAACAATGCAGGTGTAAAATAATTGAAATGACTAGCATGATTGATTTTCATCATTCATTTGTTTCCACACAAATTTTGACGAAATAGATCTATGTTAAAACGTTCCCAATGTGACAAATGGTTGCTAAGAGATGACGTGATATTTACTGCAAAATACATTTCTCAGTCGCCCCGGTAACCGTTGTCATGACAGTGCCTTGCAGTTCTTTAGCCTTGGCCGTCAGATCGTCTAGGTTCTTGGGAAAACCTGCGGCTGGTGCATAACAAACATACAATACAATACAATACAATATGGGCTCAAAATCCGTTTCGTCATCTGACAACGACATCAGGGACGTATCCAACCGCATTATCATTCCAAATGGTCCACTCAAAACCAGTTTAAAAAGTCACTAGTGCTGCAAGAGAGCAGGGTTCAACACAGGTCAAATACGGTGCAGGTCCGTTAATCATAAAACCGACAGTATAATAAATATCTAAAATTTAATGGAAAAAATGAGTTTAAGCTTACTGCAGAAAGAAATGATGCTCAAACAAGAATGAAGATGAAGAGGCAAAGCTCTCCCTATAAAGGATGCCCTATTAATAGTACTACTAGTTTAGCATTCACTGAAGTTTAAAAAAAAGTACTATCACTACTGTTCTGTTTTCACGGGGAATATTATTCAATCAATCAATATGGGTTTAATGTCCGGTTCATCATCTTACGACGATATCAAGGATATTGTTAATAAAGTTGTTAACTGTAGATCTAAGGTTAATTTCTCTTTCCCAACCACAGGGTACCGTCAATGGTCCGTCATAGACGGAACCGTCTCGGAAACGCCTGCGACTCGAATCTGTGGCTTCCTGCTTATAAGGCAAGTATGCTACCGATTAGGCCATATAATTGGGACAGGTTAATATTTAAAACATCTGTCAAATTATCAATTATTTAAGAAATCAATCTGTTGAGTCACTAACAGATTGATTGATTCCTGGTCGATCAAGAATCCAGTCAATCGGAAAGACAAATATGGCTTCTAATATCCTTCCCGTTGTAATCCTCTGTGTCTTCTTCACTCGACTTATGAAAAACTTGACATTCTAAGAAAATTCTCATATTTTTAGCATGAAAGACGGAATTTAAAAAATAAACACGAATAGAGTGAGATTAATTGTGATAAGCTAATATCATTCATTAACAGAAATAATAATGACCAATAATTTAATTACACGAACAACAGTAAACAAAAGTACAATTCTGGCTGTACTAGGACATCTTTATCGCCAGCCTCTATAATATGCTATACAGCTAATTTTAAATTATGGACCTTATACAATATACTGTGTACACACCTGGACACACATTGTAAACATGTATGCAATGTTAATATGCTTAATAGCTTTTTATTTAAACAAATTAGCATAGGTCAGTTATCACCCAGGGTAGTTAAAAAATGTTCTTAGTAACAATAAAGGAACAGTAATTGGAAAGTAGGCACTACTCTAGATCTAAATTCAAGCCAAGAATTTAATATAGAAAGAAACCTGACGCCTCTCCCGGTGCCTCTCCACTTGCTTCGGCGGCCATTTCTTCTGGAGATTTCTTCTTCCGGCCCAGCCTTCCCTCGAGTCCTGGGTCAGCCTCCGGCTCCTCCGTCACCTTCTTCTTTATGCCGTACTACAAATACAGCATCAATACAATGCAATAACTCAGGACATTAATTTTGTAGAAGGACATTTACTAGACTGCTTTTTCCCCTTCACTGTTCCAAAAGCGCCTCTGAGATACCTAGTATGTGTAGGCGCTATAAAATGTCATTTTGTATTGTAATGTATTTAATATACAATAAATGTCTTCTTGTAATATACAATGCAAAAGGGCATCTAATAGCGCCTTTATTTACTAGGTGTTTCAGAGGCGCGTTTTGAACAGTTAAGTGAAAAGTAGTCTATCCTGCCATCGGCCACACACGATGCGGAAATGTTGTCGGTTGGTCAATTCTCGAGGTTCCCGGACATAACAAGGGCATCAACAATAACAGCAATAACAGTAGTGGTCTATCGTCCGTAGCATCGCCCAACGATGATATCAGGAACGTCTTAGCCATCAAGATACAACATCCATAAGAATTATGATCATGGTGATTAGATTATGATGAGTTATGTGGCCCAGCGGTTAAGCGTCGCGACTCAGTACATGCGTTGTGGGATCCCTGACTCGCCCGTCGCTGATGTGATTTCGCCATTCCCTTCCTTTCCTATATCTTAACCTTACCACGGTCTAAGCCACTTCGCTAGTACACCATGTAGGCCTATATCTAAATTGTATTTATAACTAAATACAGAAATCAATGCAGTGTAAACCGCTGAACTCTGACCTATTAGTGAGTCAATAAATCCAGTCTTGCTATTCTTACTGAAATTATTTTTTACATTTTTCCTGCAGCAGTCTTGACATAAAAGCTAATTTGTCGATCCGAGGCGGTCTCCTATTTTTATCCGGAACTAATTAATTACGTGACTTAAGACGAATCCATCGGAGACCAAACGAACTGAACGGGAAAAACGGAAGTCCGGTTATTGCCGCTACAGCTTCCGGCGCAAATGTAAAGAAAATGTATGAAGACTTCAGAATAGAATTTTATAAATCTGTAAGAAATTCTGGAAAGGAAATAATCTGTACTTTATAGAACTATTCAATGTTAGACGGCATTCAATGCGTTTTCCTGTCAGGTGTTAGACTTAATGTGTTAGGATGTGAATGTTTGTTTGTGATTCGTGATTTCAGGTTGTTTGAGATTTGAATATATGACATATAGGCCAACTCACGGTAAATAATATAGCAAATCTTCCATAAATGAAACATTTTAATGGAAATATAAATTCAAAAATGTCAATGATCTCAACAAGGAGTTATTCTTCAAATATTCTTGTTTTAAAAATTTAAAATTTAATCAACCCAGCAAGTTGATCTCGTTAGAGTTTTTACTTGACCTTTATCACATTAGTAAAAAAAATTCCCTCCTGAGATAATTTCGCATTACCTGCCTCAGTAATAAATTGTTAGGTTTATCGTCCCTGGTCTCAAATGTCCCTGTAGGTTTTATTGTACCAATCTTATTAATGAATTGAACATGAAAGCAGATGAAGTAGTAACAATTTCACTATTGAACATTTAGATATTAGATCACAAATTAATACGGCTCTTAGTTAGTCTTGGCTACAAAGCGGACGTCAAACTAAAAATGAACAATAAAGAAAATTAAATATAATTATCTAGTATTGTTTTCTAAGGTGGGTTTTCATATCCTTCCTCAGTGACTGCCTTAGTCGGCTTCTACGAAACACGTGCAGCTTACAGTTGGTCTATTCTTATGTTCGTGAAGCAAGGCCCTATGTAACATAGAGAGATGATAATAGAAAGACATAGACCTTATCACGAATGCCTTGTCTCATTGTCTCCCTCTCTTCCTCCATCTTCCTGTATTTGTCTGCCCTCCTCTCCTCCGCCTCTCTCTTGGCCTCCAGCACTTCCGGGTCCTCTTCCTCCGGGCCATCTTTCTTCTCTTCTTTATCCTCCAGTGCGCCTTCAATCAATCAATCAATCAATTAATCAATCAATCAATCAATCAACCAATCAACCAACCCTAAACTCCGGTTCCACCTTCTCTGGTTCATTCTACTTCTCTTTATTATCTTCCAATGCTCCTTCAATCAAGCAATCAATCAATCAATCAGTCAATCAATCAGTCATAAATAATCAATAAGGTCGATTAATAAATCAGCCAAAGAATTGAACAAGCATATTTTTGATATAATCATGAAATACATGTCCAGAATTAAACATGCTAATATCTAAGCGATTAATTATTAATTATTGTCAATAATTATGTAGCTGCTAAAAGCAAAATAGCTAGGTATATAGGTCAACCATGCACGCGTCATTCCTGCTCCAACCACAGTAATTATACTTCAATCTTGTTGATTTTATTAGTAATTAATAAACAAGGTATTCTATATACTTTTGACGGAAACCATCTAAAATGAGACCAGCTTTCCTTTGCAGAACACAAAACCGCTTTTCTGTTATAAAATATCGAATTCGTTGCCTAGGGCATTTACAATCTAAAGCGTCGTTATAAAGGATTTCCGCATATCAGTAATTGACATTACTCTGCTCTACACTAGAACGTGTTAAAACTGTCGAATGTCGGTCAGTATTAAGTAAAAATATAACTGACGTCAATTCATTTGACAATAATATAAGAAAACAGGCCTCTGTTTAGATCGGCTATGGCTTTTTATAAAAGTTAGGCATAAGAAATTGAAAAACAGCATAGAAGTTTCTGATTTCTAATGCGATAGACATTAGGAAAAATAAGCTATATAACGGTAACTATTGGTAGAATAGCAAAACATACAAAGATCTTAATTTCGATATCGTTGTTACATTAAACTAACAAAATTACAACTTGTACCCGGACACAAGTCGTTGATGCTGACATTGATTGCCGAAACGGGCTATGAACTAGGTTTTACATTCATTTTATCATTCAGTATTAGTAATTGTTAAAAGAACCATACTCATCATTTTGTTTTCCCAATAATTAATCATTCATATAATCATTACAGGGTTCTCACCGACCTGTCCAAATAAAATTTCCTGACATTCCAGACAATTTCGCTAACATTTCAGACAGCGCTGTGATAGCGTTAGCGGTCGGTTTCTCCGCCGCTACACCGGCCCAAAACAAAAACTTGATAGTTCTGTGAAACTCAAACAGTATACTTGGTGAGAAATGCCAATAATAATAATAATGCAGATTTACTACAAATAGAAATGCATGTACACTTCCAGCATTCGGTCAACAAAATGCTCGTTAGCCTTCGAATCGTAGGCCTACTATCAACACCTCACGTTATCGACGTTTTCCCACAGCAAGAAAAATTCCAGACAAACAAAATACAGAAATACAGAAAAATAAATTCCTGACTTTCCCTGACATTCCAGAAAGTGGGAACCCTGCATGATTATTATATCTTTACCTCTGCTGGCCAACTTTCTTTACTTCTTTCTCTTTATCGTTTTTTTCTGGTTTTCCTTCATCCGCTCTTAGGCCCAACTCCTGATTTATTTTCTTACATCTTTCAATATCTATCTTTCCAACCCTGATCCCAATACTACCTACCTACCTACCCACCTACCTACCCACCTACTTACCTACCTACTTACTTACCTACCTACTTACCTAATCCTACCTACCTATAATATCTATAATTATTCATAACACCATCAATTTCACGATTTGTCCTCGTTTCAGGAGATGTTGTTACAAGAAGATATTTGTCTGCCGCTCACGCATCCATTCCTTCCTCTAATGAATCTCCGTACGAGACCGGAATAACTGCGAGTCCATCCCTAGATATGGATTTATTGCCGATCATTTGCCATTTTAGTCCATTTCCGTCCAAAGCCGCTCCTCTGACTCCACCTCGCCCCTCCCCACTCCATGCACGCCTCCAAATGCTCTCTTGAAGCATTAGAACGAATCATGTAATTGCATCTTGGAGAAAGAGTAGCTATGTCTATTGACCATTTTCCTTTTTATGCTTTCCTGCTGTATTTGGGTGGATCAGACGATGTGGTATGTTGTCTGAGACGTCTCTGATATCGTCGTCAGATGAGGAACCGGACAATAAATCGTTATTTGATTATATTCTGTGTTTATTTTACATTTTCGTTCAATTTCCACTATTTTAAGAACACAATGTCATGTTTACTTTTTTTAAACAAATAATCCATGAATATATTATCTCACTCTAAGTAGTCTGCCTGAGACTAACTGCAAGTCCATGGCTCTAAACTTCTCCAGTTTGCTCCAGAATCTTCTCTTCTCCGCATGTTTACATTCGATTCCGTTATCCAATGGGAATATTTCATTTTTTCTATAAATTGCTGACAGTATATTGTTATTAAAATTGCCAATAAAAGAGTTTGTTCATTAAGAAGAGAGAGAGAAGTAGAAGATTTCTACAAACTTTATATTTGTCTATTTTTTATTAAGATAACGAAGAGGGAGGTAGAAGATTATTACAAACTTAATAGTTGTGTAAACCACGAAACTCGAGAGGTTATATCTGATAATATGTTGACATCACGTTTTATAGCCCCAGTACTATGATCGCAGTGGATGACTTGATAACGTTATGGTAGCAGATGCTCTTCTAATAATTAAATTCCACAAGCTTGTCCATTATTTACGGTCACTCGTATCAAATGTCGACAGGCATATCCAGTATAATATCTGAGCCCTTCTACACTGCTTACATCAGTTTACTTATGAATTGTGTGTCCCTGCTGCAGACAGCGGATAATATTCAGGTTTTATGATAAGAACTGGTTTCCACTTCCAGGGAAACAAAATTTAATGATCAAATATAACTTACAAAAAGCCTCTAATTTTCGCTTAATTTGTAGGCCAGCTTTATTTTACATTAATGTTTCAAGTATAAATTTAGGCAATGATGCCAGTAACGTTTCTTAGAAAGATGTCTTATTTAGAAGGACTAATAAAATTGTGCCGCTATTATTCTGATATATCAATTTATCGGTAACGACGTTTTCAACTTTCTTTAGATCTTTCGAGAGTGAGATCTAACGAAGAACAACTTTAGTTAAATAGGTCTCGAAGATGAGAACTTTTAGCATATTTGAATAAGCTGCTTTAAAACGCTTCATTGTATGATCTTGCATACCAAGTCCACTTACCAAGGAAAAAGGCACATTCTCTGAACTTAAGGCTTTTCTCAATTTTCTTAATTTCGATCTTTTTTTAAACTGTAAAATATGCTTTGCTGCAAAGCCTAATTTATCACTCCCTTTAGAATTTATTACAACTCTCAATTAATTTCATTACAATCTATTATATTCCTTCAAACTGTAATAAATTTCATTTTGAAGAAATATAAATTCGTCAACGATAGTTCGAGTCTATTCGTCAACAGGGGGCAGGCCTGAATGGATGGCGTAGTCGAGGCAAAAGTGGACGAAGTAAAATGCAATGCAAATATTATGTAAATGGTGTATCTAGGTGCCAAATGATTCACAGAATTGGGAAGAGAGGCTCAGAACAAACAGGTTTAAATTGGGAAAACAGGTTTATAAGTTTTCCAAATTTAAACCTGTTT
>JAQFZF010000794.1:0-15936 GCA_034695365.1 Enchytraeus norvegicus | reverse complement strand
GTGAGAGAGAGAGAGAGAGAGAGAGAGAGAGAGAGAGAGAGAGAGAGAGATAGAGAGAGAGTTGGGCACATATGGCGTCTCAATCAACAGCATTGTCAGGATTTCTTCATCAAGACAGCAGCTGAAAGGATTTTTCTATATGATTCTGAAGAGAATAATATTAGAGATGTCAGTAGTAAAATTATTATTAGTACTCGAACTTAATTAATAAAAAAGGAGACTGGTTAGAAAAAGAATAGCCAATCATTAAGTCAGACAGACAGAGGAAGAGTTTTAAAATACTGTATATATACGTACTCTAATGAAATTCAAGAAATCGACTTGTGTACTGATGTCATCCACATTCTGAGGAGGTACTGGAATCTTCTGGAAGAATCTTTCTTGCTTCCACCTCTCCTTAGGATCCGCTCCCTCACCCCCCACATCATTATCTCCAGTGGAATGCAACGTCTGCAGAAAAAATGTTCAATAGAAGCTAGTCAAAAGTCAACGAAAACCAATAGAAATCTCGCCTTAGTATTTGAGTATCACAAACTCTGTTAGAAATAAGTCTACATTAGAATACAGAACACATAGATATTACATAGCGCATCAACATACTATGTCAACGTGTCAGCATCAACTGTAAAAGCACACTAGTAAAAGTATTAAATAAAATTAATCATATAGGGAAATCTGTGGAAACTAATAGCAAAATCCATTTCTCTCACTTTCTGTTACAACAACAGAAAATTCATCATTACTATCATCATCTTATTCTAGATGCAGCAGATGAAAAGGCTAAAGGCTAAAGCCGAAGTTAATGTCAGTTTCATCTCTTGACAGAGATATCAGTGATGGACGAGCCTCGGATTCGAACCCCGCACATACTGATCCAAAGTCGGAAACCTAACCGATGTAGCTACTGGCTCCTGCCAGTAGATAAAATATAAATATGGGGACATTCATGACAAAGTATTTGATCATTGATTAAAAAAAGGGGAATTCCTCCCACTGAAATGTCATTTAATAAATTTTTGGTGTCAAGAAAACAAACATTACGGAAACTTCAAATTCCCCTCTAAATTTCCATTGGCTGCCCCTCTAACATTTGCTAACGTTTATAGAAGTCAAGGCAGCCAAAAGGGTCATTTAAAATTCTAATTGCAAACCTTCACATCTTTAGGAACGTAGAAAATTCTGTTAACTCTTCTAACATAAGATTCATATTCAGATTCAGTTGCTTGACTTCCTTCGTCAATCAGGTCGCCAAGAAAGACCACAATAGTCGGCTTGACGTGATATAACGCCCTGCGATACCCTGCGATTATGTATCTGATACACAAAAAAGTTCTAAGATACATACAACACAACACAATGCAATGCAATAACATGATAACACTGTTTACAAATCATATGGTCATGGCATATGATAGGTTACTATGTATCCTTTACAGCTTGAAGCGCTTCTGAGACTAATTAATAGTGCGCTATATAAGAATACTGATAGATTTATCGATTACCACACAATGCAATGCAATGCAATGCAATCTAAATGCAATGTCAGCACATCACCTAACAACAACTTCAGGCAGCACAACCCTACTAGTTGGTCCATCCATAGATTCCATAAGCAGCCAGAAAAACTGAGATGCTGAAAGAAATGAATTTCATGAAGATGCTAAATGAGAAGTGAAATGGACTTTCACACAGTGAAAGTTCATTATTCCACAAAGGTAAGGAAAATAAAACAATACAAAATGAAAATATAAATTTATAAAGAAGCTTACTGCAGAAGGATGACATACAATAATTATACTGCAAAAATACAATGCCATACAAATGATACAATAAAGTCTATAAAGTCTACAGACCAATAGGTCTTCATAAATTTCAAGGACATCAGAGATGTCTCCTACGAAGTAATATTTAATTCTTTAAGCATATATTTCATTCATGAATGTATATTTACTGATAGTAACAAATTAGCTTTAGACATTTCTTTTGTAATTAATTGCAATAATTTCTTTTTTCTGGAAGAAAAAATATTATGAAAATAACATGAACTTGACGCTGTATCATATTTATCTAAACAAATAACATAATAAATAAGCAATAACAAATGAATAAATAACATAATATATGTAACAACCTATCGCAGTCCCATCTAGTGAAGTAACCGAACAGCCAATGCTCATCCTGGATACCCACTATCTGGGGATCAGCTACAAGCAGGATCTTCACCTGGTTCTTTCTGCTACTGCTGCAAGTGTACAATGGACAAATTACATCAATCAATCAATCAATAAATCAATTAATCAAGCCAAATGTAATATTATATTCTTATAATCATCTGACAATAACATAAAAGGAAACATCTGATACCATCGTTAAGATTTCAATACACATTATATCTTAAACCGAATATCAAATAATAATAAATGGCTATAAAATTAAAAATTTACATATTATATTTCTAAAACTAATATTACAGAGAAAACTAGTTAATGTACTTAAGGTTTTGAATTAGACTTCTCTACACAGTAAATAAACTGCTTAACTCCAATAATAACCCAGCAAAATAAAGTAGAACCCCCATAAAAAATAGAGAAAAAAATACAAAAACTCTGAACATACTGGTTTCTAAGTCTCAGAATTTTAATAATCCCCTAATAAAAAATGAATAATAATCTTAGCCGAGAAGCACTTCTCCCAAAAGATAGGCGACGGAATCTCGTTAAATAAATTTGGACAAAAAAGTAACTAAAAGAGTAACCTTTCAATACGATTGTTGTTTTCGTAGGGTGGTAATGACGGCCATGACCAACTGTACAGTGTATAGCTAAACCATTCGTTGTATATGAACAAGATTAATCCAATGAGAGCTACAAGGCGATGCTGTCTATTATGTCTTAGTGATAGAATCTGAAGCGGCACACGCATTATAAGACAGAGTTCGGTACTCAATCAATCAATGTGAACAATACTCAAGAGCTACAAAAGTAGGCATATAAAAATACATTTGTAAAGAATATATATAATTTTAAGCAATAATTATTTAAACAACAAGCAAACAAATCATTACTGATTTTAAAATCAATATACATAACGCACAAAAACTGAAAGATTTAAAATCAGAGACATGGTTTGTAGAGTAAATAATGTAGGACTATTTCTGACTAAAATTTCTAGTAGCTCCCCAGGCAGTGGTGCAGCTTAAGATTCAGGGCCCCTACAAAATATTGCAAATTTCGCCCCAGGGCCCCCCACACTTTGGTAGACATTGGTAAACAACGTTATATTTTTCCACTGATAGACATCACATAACATATAACTAGTGTGAATTGTGAATATGACAGATGATTTTACTGCGTAACTAAAATCTTGTCTCAAAAAAACACGGGCGGCAGTGGGCCGGGGCCCTCAAAGGGCCCGGGTCCCCTGCGTTGCAGGGTCTACAGGGGCGGTAGTTACGCCCCTGTCCCCAGGAAAAAAATTATATTTTAGTTTAAGCTTCAGTTTTACTAAAAAAAACAGAAGTAAGACAGTCGGAACCATTCACCAATTTTTTACTAGAAATCAATTTTGATAAAATTATTTTTCAATACCAGTACCAAGAATGAGAACTGGTGCATCACGATCATCATGAGATTGACAATTAGTTCGACAATAAAAATAAAAAGATACAAATAACTAGTTTTTTTTTCAAATAACGACATTTGAAACCACGATTGCAATTGGACCACATATAGGCCTAAGCTGCGTGATGAGGACACAGTTGATACATTATTAAATATTAATTAATAATTTAAACTCTAGAGACAAATGAAGGCTATAGGCTAGTAATAGTGCTTTCGGAGACAGTCAATAGCTTAATATTCTAAGACCTTAAAATCAATTTAGATAAATGCATCGAACCACAGACTCCTACTAAACTTGGAAGCATATAATTATAGTAGCCTAACTATATGGAATATTTTAACATGTTTGATTAGATTAAGTCTGGGGTCTAGTGATCTAACGCACCTGCTTATCTGATTAAGATTGTCGCACATGGCATAGAATAATGTTAGGGTTCGTGTTAGGGTTATATTAAACCCTACCCCACCCCAAGCCCTAACACAAAGATTTTGATTATAGTTTAATTGCATTTCGTATAGTCAGTTCATGTAGAGCGTTGCAGCAATGAAGCGATTACAAAATGTACAGCTCACACAAATGTGTCGACGATCAAATATGTGTTTTGTATGTCACTGATAAAGTCTCTCAGCATCGAAACTGACGCAAAATTCGTGTTATTAATTTTTGCAGGTAAGCCTAATCACTTGCCACAGAGCATAAACATAAACAATAGCGGAGTTACTTCTTCTTTAATTCTTAAAACTTCTTAAACGGCCTTGCGATGCAATGAGATGCTTCGTTGTGGTTATAATTTACCCTGTGCTAATAATTTATAGTAAATTCAAGTTTGAAAATTATTATTTATTACTCAAACTTAGCCTCATAAAAAGTAACAAGTATGACACGGTCCTGCGCCGGATGTCATATATCCAGCGTTCTCTTTCTCGTTTAGCCAAAAGAGGAAGACGGTGACAGGCTTGGAAGACTGTGCGCAAGGGCTAGGTCCTATCTGACATTAATAATTTTACACAAAGACCAGATTATATTATATCAACAAACTTCTATTACTCAACATCAAATCAAATACAAACATACGAGAGCATATAAGGGACCGCGACAACCGTAAAAAATAATTGGGATCTCATGAGGTAACTCACCTGCCTTGATTTACGATTTCCTCAAAATGTTCACTTATGGCTTGTGTTGGGGTGAGAATTGGATGACCGTATGTAAAAACGGGCTAATTGTCCATTAGAAATATTGTAACAAATGGTGTTTTTTTCAACAATATTTCTAAATTGTTTTCGTAATATTTAACATATTTTTGGGGTATTTACTAGATAAAATGGTGTTCTACAATACTGGTAAAACATGGTATGCCTTAATAATATTTTGCGAAAAATAAAAAATTATTATTTTGGTCGTTGGTCCACTTTTGCATACGACCATCCAATTAGTCTAACCATTTATTATTGTGCTAAATATAGCCAAACTTTTATGAATTTGCTTAGAAGCTATTCCAATCGGAGGATGGAAGCTTATTCCAATAGTCATCGAATCCCTAGATCTCCCGCCAAGAAACCCAGAATTTTGTGTCTCACTAGTTCCATTGTCAGTGACTATACTCATTACCTGCCGAGCGAAGACAAAAATGACAAGTCAATGAACTTAACTATTTGTGTCTCTTCCTAATTTATGCATTTGCTGGTAAATTTTTCAAATCACGCCTTTTTGCAAAATTTATGAAAACATGTTCAAAATGGCCTAATTTTGTGAGAAAATGTAGGCCTATCCATTTTTTATTTCCAGTAAGTGCTTGTGAAAAAATTATTTTTTTAACAGCCATTTTTTTCATAGAAATGCATAGGATAGGGTTAGGGTCTGAATTAGGGTTAGGGTCTTGGTTAGGGTTTAGGGTAGGGTTAGGCTTAATCCCACCCGTAACCCAAACCATAACCCTAACTTTAACTAATTTAGAATACTTTTTTAGCCCTCTTTACAACGTTTTTTGGAATAAAAAAGAAATCAAAATTGCAATTGTTTCACTAAGCACCAACAGAAAATAAGAAATGGATACAATTTCTCGCAAAATTTGGCTATTTTGAACTTGTTTTTATCAATTTTATAAAAAGCTGTGATTCAAAAAATTTACCAATTTGCTTAATTCTCATTTATTTCCTCCATAGATCATAAAAATATTCCATCGGTTTACTTGTAATTGGAAACTGCATCGTTTTTCTTCTCTTGCAGCATACGCTTTTGCTAGTCCTGTTTGGGTGGGCAGGCTGGTAGTTCAAGTGTTGTTGGAGACGTCCCTGATGTCGTCATCAGATGATGAAACAGATGCTAAATTTGCATTGATTGATTGATTGAATTCTGCTAGTAAGGGGTCCACTATTTGACTCCTCAATTAGAGTTTTGTACTAGTATTCCTGTTTAATTTTTATTGGCTTTCTTACGCTCCTCAAGCTTCATTCCTTTTTTATGAGCTTTTGTTAACTGGGAATTTATTAAAATATATGTAATGTATAATGTATAATATTAGGAAAGTTTTGAAGTAAAATAATATTGAAATGGCGCTGATACTTTACTTATTAGTAATTAACTGTCTTTGATTGGTTTACATGCAGTTAGAATTTGAATCACACTTTGTATAACTCACACTCATTATCAGCATGGATGTTACTGGTATGTGAAGATTATGATATCAATTAATTAAATTCATTAAGTTCATTTATTTACTGTATATTGACTGATGGTGTCAAAGATTTAAAGTTAGAATTTGTAAAAAGTACATGTAGATTACATTCTGTATTTAAAATGATTCTGCACTAGAGAAAATGCAATCACTTGTTTAAATATTACTGAATCAATCAGTCGACAAACTTTTATGTAGCACAATCTTAACTATGTTAGCGCTTGATCGTATGTGCCTTGACCCTGAAAGTATTGATCACTTGATGTACAGCGCAACATTCTGTGTCACTGTATTTCATTTAAAGTGAAATACAGATTGACATCCCTGACATTATACTTGGATGAGGAGATGGACGTTAAATTTTTTTTTATGCCCTGGGTGACAATCGACCCTGGACTAAGAAAAAGATAAAAAGTATATATATTATATATGTACCCAGAGGGGTGTAAGGTCCATGGGTTAAAATTAGCTTATTAGATTAGGTTTGTGGAGCAGATCGAGGTTGGAGCTGAAGGTGCTCATTACACAGAGACAGAATAGTAGCTCTGTAGGCAGATGGAGAGCCTCTGCCGCAAAAGCATGCATGATTCACGTTTGTCTCCTGTAATAGCCAATAGGCGTTTGCCTAGCTTGGTGAGGAACTCATCGCCTTCTTTGTTCAGAGGTTCAATCGTTTCAAAAGCAAGCGGAATGAAACAACAGTCTGCCAACAAATTGCTGTATTTGGTTAGTTGTCTATCGTCTGCAAGCTCAGCATCCGATAGAGTTATGATCATCATTATTATTATTCTCGTGCATTAATAAAGAGTTTCTTAGAAAGCCAATGCTTTCACTTCGATTGTTTACGAAGTCCTTCATGTAGTCATCAGACGATGAAACTGATATTGATGAAATTTGCATTGATTTATTGATTGATTAATTGTGCTGCAGAGAGTCCAAGATCAAAGGCAGGTGGATTAGCCTTTGATGTCATACTGAAGCCTGCCAACACAGAAAGTCCTCCGCCACATCTTGCTAGCTCACCTCCAAAACCAAGACCAATATCACAGGAATTAATCGAGAAGAAGCTAAAAGAAGCAGAAGAAAGACGAATGGTACACAATTATTTTATTCTCTAAACGAAATGATTTGTATTTTGGTTAAAATCAACTAAAAAGCTACATATATTATATGTGCTGTATTGAGTAGATTTTAGATAAATCTGTCAGGCTCTTTCAATATTGACAAATTTTAGTGTGTTGGTCAATTTGACAATTGGTGCCTCAATTGTTCTCTTCAGGAGAGTTACGGTTTCAGCTTTGTACTGTGCAAATATCAGTTTTGTCTCTCGAATGCGTTATCAGCGACAAGTTGAGGTAAGGATCTGAACTTTGTATGAAGTATCGTCACAAATTTTTAATGCATAATTGTAATGTAGGCTATTGATTGATTGAATGGTATGGCGATTGATTGATTCAGTAATAACACATTAATTCTTTCATGACAGATTGATTTATAGATTGTCAGAAGGCGACAGGACTGGCTGATGTTTCAACCAAGAATATTTCAATAAGGATAAGTTGAGACCCTTAATTGATTGATTGATAGATTGACTGACAAATTTATTATTTTTTACCCCGGGTGTAAACAATCCTGTGGGTTTAATAAAAAATTGATTGATCAATCGATCGATAGATTGATTGTAGTCCCAGGAAGCCACCAGACTGCAGCCAGTACTCAAAGACAAAGAGAGAGCTCAGGACGTGATTCAGCGTGCCCAGGAGCTCAACTCTTACTGATTGATTGATTGATTGATTGATTGTAGTCCCAGCAGGCCACCAGACTACAGCCCAGTACTCAGAGACAAGGAGAGAGCCCAAGACGTGATTCAGCGTGCCCAGGAGCTCAATTTTTATCGATTGATTGAAAGACGTGATTCAGCGTGCTCTGGAGCTCAATTCTTATCGATTGATTGATTGATTGTAGTCCCAGCTGGCCACCAGACTGCAGCCAGCACTCAAGGACAAGGATAGAGCTCAAGACGTGATAAAGCCTGTCCGGGAGCTCAACTCTTCGTGATTGATTGATTGATTGATCGATTGATTGATTGATTGTAGTCCCAGGAGGCCACCAGACTGCAGCCAGTACTCAAGGACAAGGAGAGAGCCCAAGACGTGACTCAGCGCGCCCAGGAGCTCAACTCTTCTTTCTCTAAGGAGGTGGAGAGAAAGCTACAGGAGAAGATGGAGGCTCAGGAGGAGAACAGGAAGGCTCAGATAAAGGCAATACAGGACAGGCTCAATCAGCAGGTCAGTGTTTACTGAGAACCAGGGTGGTTCTCACTAATAAAATGGGCTAGAGGGGTGAAGAATGAGCTAGGGGAGGCAGTTTCTTAATTTTTTTTGTTTTCTACTTCTAAATACCCCCTTTTTCGACATTTTCCCACCGTTTTAGACCTATGCTACCCCCCTGAATATTTTTCCCTTGAGCTAGGGGGGTTTGCATGTCGAGCTAGGGTAGGACACCCCAACCCTCCTGGCAAATACCATCCTGACGAGAACTTTAGTTTTGGTTTAGTTTTAGTGAGAGAGGCAGTGATTTAGCGAGGATGACAAACCTGATGATACTTTGTTTTCACTTGGAGCAATCCCTGCGAGGCGGCGGAGCTGCTAGAGAACTGGCAGCAGGCTCTAACTGACCCAGGGCTCCCTCCCCAAGTGATGGAGATTCGGTTGGGCAATAACAACATGATAATTTGTTAATTAAGAGAAATCCTTGTTAAACTATTTCTGCTGTTTGTTTCTTATTTTCGAAGGTATTATAATTATTAATACTTTTTCGTGCCCTGAGTTGTAGATGATGCTCGGTGTAAATAATCTACAATTAATGTTTATTGCTTTAAGAAATATGTACATATTATATAAATTTGTAAAAGGTTATTTGAAATTAATCTTGGATGCTCAGGAATTATTAGTCGCTGAAAGTGGCATGAAAGCACATTCTGCTGAAACACTATTAATTCTACTATCCAAATTGCATAGTCTTGATACAGGCCTTTATATGGAATTTATATGTATCTATTTTCTGAATAATAATTAATACTGAATTGTATTAATGTAATAATAACTAATAAGTTTTAAGCACTATTTTAAAGTACAGCTAAGCCTAAATTTTAACTATTCAATGTTTTTAAAAGTGCACGTTAGTGCTGCAAGGCCTGTGGTTACTTTGTCAATCATTCTACGAACACTGTTTTTATGTACATGTACTGTCCATTTTGTAATGGATGTGTTTGATGACGAATATAAATAAATAAATAAATAGATAGATATTGGAACGTGAGAAAATGTTTTTCGTCGATAAGTACTCTACAAAACTGACGTATTATTTGTATACATTTATCACATGGGCAAATTAAATAACATGTCTCTCTTGTTCACTGCCAAATAGCAGATCCAAGGTACATATTCTGAAACACATTCTGCTGTCACACTCACTAATGAGCACCCCATTGGTCATCGAATTGATCTCATCAAATAGGCCATGCCTTTCCCACACCCAAAATGTAACCTTTCTTCTTGAGAATATATATTCTGACTTCCGAGGTGGTTTCCCTTTACTTTCGTCAGTATGAAAATAAAAATATCTGCGTTAGTCGGCTTTTACAAAATGCAGTTTTCAGTTGGTCTATTCTCAAGTTTCCCGGATCCAACATGGGTAAAATAACCTGTAATTAATTATATTTTCAGTGGTCACATCCATTTGTGAAATCTTTGGCTTTTTTCCTACTAGTATTTTTTGTCCACATTTACATAAAACTTGTTGCATTAATTATTATGTTCCAGGAGACCCACGCTGAGAAGGTTCGCATGAACAAGTTAAACAGATCTGTGTCAGAGGACAAAGAGAATAGTGAACAAGAGACAAAGGAAGCCTCTAACTGATCTAAGAGTCAAAGGAAGCCTCTGACTGATCTACGAGTTACAGGAAGCCTCTGATAGAAAATTACAATCATCGGACTACTTAATGTTATCATACTTTTTAGAATTAGCGTAGAACTTTCTATATCTTCTATTATTGGTCGTAATTTAGTCACAAGTTTAGAATAGTTGAATATTGTAGTATCTTTAATGTATATACGGTGTTGCGTTCAAATTCCATGTGATCTGACCTTGACCTGCCGGTTTTAAGATCTTCATTGTTAAACTGCTATACTCCAAAACTTGTCAGCAGTGTTTAACGTTAATCTTTTACTTGTCAGCAGTAAAGATTAAAATGAGATTAGCTAGTTGTGTCCTGTCAAGGGCTGTATGATAACTAAAACAAACTTAATACTATTTGGTGGCTAGAGCGAATTTCTAAGTGCTACAAAGTAGTTGCTGATGCTACCAGAAATAACTCCCATTTATTGAGTGCAAGTCAAACTTGCACACCTCATACAACGCACCTCTTGTTTGATTGCAGGACTGGCACTTTTCTCCTGTTCGTTGTTTTTAATCTGCCAGAGCAGTTGTTTATTTTGTTGTTATTATACCATTGAAATTTCTCCAAGAATTGAGAGAGGAATTTACAATATTGATAATATTGATGGAAGTTGGAGTATTGAATGAGCTTCATGTACATTGTACATGTATGTAGGGTCATTGTAGGCACTAGGCAGCATATCTTTTTATAAGCTTATTAGTCAATATTGCAGCGCAACGGTCATTCATGATGCCATTGTGCACTACATTATCAGGCAGCTAAATGACTTTAATATCCATTATACTAGTCCTTTGTAATAGTGTGTTTCTGGCACATTGTGCTAAATCAATCCATCACATCTGGATTTGAATCCCAGCCACCTGGTTCAAAACGATAAAGTTCATAAGTTTCCAGCAGAGACGATGAGACATAAAATAAATAGAATGGCATTGCGTTTTCCTGACTAATTCTTTAGGATTTAAAAGCATATCGATAATTTGGGCATTTAGAATTTTCTGGTGTTGATTCATCTTTGTAGACTATCGACCGAATGTAGAAAGTATTGAGTAACCTCGTCTATCTTCACCATATCATGGTTAGGTAAGATCATTGATTTTGCATCTCACTAATTAACTGCTATTTATGTTAAACCTTATCGATAAACTTTGTATTCTAGCCAACTTATTCTAATCAAAATTAAGTAGATGTTGCCTAAATTGCAATAAGTTAACATGTATAACAATAGCAGAAACATATTCTTTGATTTATTTGTATTACATTGCTCTTTAAACGTACAATTTAACACAATTTAACAAGTTTGAACTTGATAAATTATAATTCTGCATGTTTGAGATTTGGACAATGCCATAGTTAACTACAGTTATTGACAAAATAATTGTGATTATTCTATAAATGCCTCTAATATATCTGAGAGTGTCACTACTGTGAATATAACACTCTTATTCTGAGAATGCATTCCTAAGTTACAAGATTCTTGATTCATATTCTTGCTGGTCAAACTATAAAACTATCGCACGGTCCTTGAACAATTCTTGAGAGACATAGCAATCCATCATGCTATTAAAGCTAAAAAGCTAAGGGTAAAGGCTGTTCCGTATCCAAGGATACCGTCAGAGATGCACTCATCTGGGACTCGAACCCGTGGCCTCCTGCTTATCAGGCAAGCTTGATAACGACTAGGCTATTAAACCTTTGTTAGCTATGTAGCTTATTACAAATGATTTGAGCAGCTGCTGTGTAATCACTCTTTCCAACATCCTGCGCCAGAGATTTTAAATTCACTTTAAAACACTCTTCAGCGTGCTCCATTACCTATTCTAAGAAAAATTTAATAATACACACTTTGCAATTTTCGGTCCGATAGTGTTAAATTCCACCTGGGATGAACTGCGAGAGGGGGGGAGGGGGGATGGTAGGGACGCAAGTGAAAGCGCAGTGTTTTACAGGGCATATTCAGGTTCAGGGGGAAAAAGTCCGAAAAACAGCATATTGCACTAGCTAAAAAAATTCAGGAATTTTTAATAATACACACTTTTGAGCTTTTTTAATAATACACACTTTGCTTGTTAATGTGCACTTTCAGCTTTTAAAAATACACATTTTTCTTAATAATACACGTTAGAATAGGGTGCTCAGCACTCAGGGAAAAGTCAGGGAATTTGGCTGACAGGGAAAAGTAACGGAATTTGATGTCAAGTCAGGGAAAAAATTTGATAATTTTTCCTTAATTTGCTTTTCATCTCCTGTCGTTTACAAAGTTGAATAGACATGAAACAAAATAGAATAGAATAGAAAAATATGAGTTAGTTATCCAAATGTATCATTATAATATCATCATATTATACTTTATCATTTGGCGCATCGGTTAGAAGCCTTTGTTCGTAAGCCCGCGATTTGAAACTGTAAGCGGTGACGCGCATAATTTTTGGTTAAAATTGGTCAGGGAAAATTTTTGGAGGTCAGGGAAAAGTCAGGGAATTTGTAAAGGTCAGGTCGCTGTTCACCCTGCTCGTTACGTTTCTTCATCTTTCTCTATTGCACATGCAGTTTCATAAACTGTTGAAGTTATCTACGTACTTGAATTCTTATTCGATAATTATATTCAAGAGTTTGAACCAGTGTTTCCCACGCAATGGCCCGCGGGCCAAATTTGGCCCGCATAGGTTTTGAAAGTGGCCCGCGAGGGTCTGATGAAATTAAAGTTTTACACTAGTAGAAATACTGGAAAAATTTGCCTGTATTATAGATTTATTGTTAGCGTCAAATGAATGTTTTCTTCATAACAGTCAATAAGTTAATAAAGTCACGACGTCGGACGTCGATAGCTGACATAATAATTATCGTGCGCATTAAATATACTCTACTATATCTATTGTAGACAGAAACTACCGAGAAATGTTTGCTGTGGTCAAGTTAGACAGCCCTTGTCAGATATAATTAAGTAGGCCTATTGCTGCAGCTTTACTCGCATGAATGCTATTCATAAAATTGACGTGGCGATGCATAGTCCGTGCTGGCTACAGTCTATAGTGTCCTGTGTTTCATACTCTTTAACCAATCAATAAATATTGGTTTAATGTCCGTTTCATCATATAACGATGATATCAGGGACGTCTCCAACAGAACATGAACAGGACATGCACTACTAACTGCCCCACTCAAACGAAGTTAGCAAGTCACAAATCGAACCGAAATAGGCCGCTGAAACTTGAAAGGAAACAGATTAACATTTGTTAATCTGTTAGTGTCAGATTACCGATTTGACCGTCGATCTGTTCTCGCGGGGGTAGGTC
This sequence comes from Enchytraeus norvegicus, assembly GCA_034695365.1. Classification (NCBI taxonomy): domain Eukaryota; kingdom Metazoa; phylum Annelida; class Clitellata; order Enchytraeida; family Enchytraeidae; genus Enchytraeus; species Enchytraeus norvegicus. Next base: position 2,382 of record JAQFZF010000794.1, on the reverse strand, counting down.
AACTTACAATATAACGATCGTGAAAAGTTCACTCTAGCCTCATAAAAATTTGAAATTACAAACTGCCACTATAAATAGTTGGCCTAATAATAATAATTGAAAATTATAATAAGTACTATGTACATTTATATTTTTATAAAGGGCCGCTCCATGCAAATGTCAGAGTAGCGTTAAATGGACAATGAAGAGTCAATTAGTCCGACAGCAAAATGCTACAACCGGTGTGACAGCCTCGAACGCTGCTAATCTGAAATTTGATAGACCAATAAAAAATGGCTGTTTAATTTTAAAAAATCATCCTGAAGCTAACTTCAGGATGATTTTTTAAAATTAAACAGCCATTTTTTATTGGTCTATCAAATTTCAAATGAGTAATTCAGCTGAAGTAGCCAAAGCTAAAGTTCTTAGACTAAATATAGTTTATAGGACTCTATGAGTATAAATTGCAGTATTATGATAGTTAATAACAACGATCCGAAATATTGTTTCAATGCTTCCAAACAATTTATGTGGAATAATGTATGAACAGTGAAATATCGGATTATTTCAGTTATGTTAGTTGCGGGAGTTTCTTTTTTTTCGGGAGTTTTGAATTTGAAGAGAGGGGACGTGTGAATATTGCAACAAGGAGTTAATTAAAAAGTGAGTTATTGAGTATCTGGATAGTTCCTATCTGGATACCATATTAATCTTCGGATTAAGCCCGTGCTCTATAGCAAAAATCTGCCGCTATCATGGCAAAAATCAAGAATTTCAAAAGATCGAGAGCCGTATGGATTTTCTGCAGTCACACAAAGCAGAGGAAACGGCATCTCAGTCCAATGGCAAAGCCGCACGCCAGGAAAAGCGCGGGAACGACCTGTAGCCGCAGAGTAAATGTTGGCTAAAATGAGTACGAAAAGTCAAGGGCCGAAAATGAGGCTGCCTACCAAGCGAAGCTGAGCGAAATAAGCAAGATGAGCAACAACAACAAAAGCAAGAAAAGAAGTATTGAATCCCCTGGCAAAGAGGATCAAAACCAGTGATGGGACCAAGACAGTAACCTCCAAGACCAAGACAGCAACACTCAAGACCAAGACCAAGACAATGACGCTTAAGACCAAGACCATGACCATTGTGCAAAACAGTGACCCTCAAGACCGAGACAAAGACAAAGACAGTGACCCTCAAGACCAAGACCCTTAAGACCAAAATTCCTCTTCAAAATGCAGATTTTTGTTTAGGATTAGAGTTAGGGGTGACGATTAGTGTAATCCTCCCCCAACGCTAACCCTAAAATATGTAATTTCCGCACTTTCCTTCCGCACTTTCGCATTTTAAACTTACCCATTCATAGTGGCGGAATAGGGCGCAGTGACGAATCCATGATTTTTTGAGGGGGGGGGCAACTACATGTATTCTTTAGGGAGGGGCCAAGCAAAAAAATGACGTGGGCCAGGCAAAATCGAGGGGGGCCGGGAGGAGGCCAAAACGCCAAACTATGCGGATTTAATGCACAATTTAAAAAATTTGCTTATTTTTTACATTTTCTTTTCTTGGTCCTCCCGTCAAGGGGGGCCATGCCCCCCTAAATCCGCGCCTATTAGGGCGGCGAAATAGATTATAAAGACAAAAAGTAAAAGTTAATAAAGCCTACAAAGGCCTACCTGGTAAAACTCGATGTTGTTCCCTTCACCTCCATAAGCCTTGATTTGCACCCTTCACACGTAGCTGATTGTTTTTCACCGATTATTGTGTGATTAAGCTTAATTCTTGTATGAACATGATCGCTTTAAGCATTCTTGTGTATGAAAGTTACATTGTATGACACACCACTTGGTGCGCAGTCAAGGGGGGACGGGGGGGGGGGGAAGGGTAAATGTTCAGTAAATTTTTGATTGAAAGTAAATGTTCAGTGACATAGAATGCTTATCACATCTTCTAAAATTGGATCTGGAATTGGATCCAATCACCGCCGGAGGTACCGCCATTTTTCAACAATGTGTCATCAAGAGATTGAAATTTAAATAAAAAGACGACTTATTCCAGTTTATTGGAAAAGAACAAAATAACGACTTCATTTCTTGTTTCTTCATCGATTTCTATTCTTACTTCAGTCTCGACTCTCGAGGCGATACATTATCTTCAAGATCAAGACCACGACCAAGACATTGAATCGCAAGACCAAGACCAAGACAATGACCCTCAAGACCAAGACCAAGAGAGTGACCCTCAAGACAAAGACCAAGACCAAGACACTCAAAAACTGTCTCGAGACTGTCTCGAGATGAGACAATGTCTTCGAGACATCACATCACTGATCAAGACACCAAAAAAGCAAACAATGACAGAGCTATCTACATAGCAGAAGTATCTGCAGGGATTTATCTACCCCCCCCCCCC
>JAQFZF010000793.1:0-15936 GCA_034695365.1 Enchytraeus norvegicus | reverse complement strand
CAATTGGGGGGGGGGCTAGTGGGAGCATGGCCCTGTTTTAATTCTGGCCCTCCAGTTTTACTCTCGGGTGAATGAATTATCAGAATCTGCCCCCCCCAACCACAAATGTGCCCCCCCCCACCCCAGTCTCTTAGAGCCGGCGCCGGCCGTGGTATGCCCAGTTGGCTTTTTTATTCGTCTATTTTCGCATATAATATGACAGAATGCGTCGCACATGCTAGTTTCCTTACTTAGTTGCTGTTTTTGTGTTTCTTAAACGATTTAATGTAGCAAACAACTTCAATTAAGCTTATTATCTAAAATATTAAGATATAAATATACTGTTCAATCAGATCTCTCTCTCTCTCTCTCTCTCTCTCTCTCTCTCTCTCTCTCTCTCTCTGTCTAGTGCACTGCCAAATACAGTTCCAAGGTACATATTCTGAAACACAGTCTGCTATCACGCTCGCTAATGGGCACTCCATCGATCATCAAGTTGATCCCAACAAAAAGGCAATGCCTTTACCACACCCAAAATGTAACTTTTTTCTTGGGAATACATACTCTGATTTTCGAGGTGTTTTCCCGTTGCATTCCTCAGTATGAAAATGTCAATATGCAAATAGTTGCGTTAGTCGGCTTTTACGAAACATGTGCAGTTTTCAGTTGGTCTATTCTCAAGTATTCAATCAGATAAGAATATAATAATATCTTCAGTGTAATTTCAGTTGCATTCATGATTCAACAATTCATAATTATTGTCGAAAAGATCAATAGGCCTAATATAATTATTTCACGGGCGTAATTACCGCCTTTGCACTGTCTGTAGACCCTGCAGCGCAGAGGGATCCGGGTCCTTTGGGAGGCCCGGCCAGCCGCCCGTGTTAATTTTTCGAGACGAGATTGTACGCAGTACATAAATCGTCCGTTATATTCACATTCACACAATGTTAGTCTACCAGTGGGAAAAGATAACATTGTCTACCAATGTCTATTAGGGGGTGGCCCAGGAGCAAAATTTACAATATTTTGCAAGGGGCCCTGAATCTAAAGCTACGCCACTGAATTATTTGTAAAAATTACTCTCGAATTGAAAATCGACTACATTCTTCTTAGTTGCCTATTGGACTTGATATAGCTGAGTTCTAGCTTTTCAGTGTTTTTAATCGTTTGAAAGATCACTTTATTTTGCTTATTGGATTGGCATTTGGTTTCATAGTGCTCGATGTTGTCATGTATGACGGTAGCATTCTATATGTTGTTGTTGTTGTTGTTGTTGTTGTAGAGCGACAACAGGAACGCCCAGATTCTGCAGTCTATGAGGTGAGTCTGACTGCTTTATATTTATGAACCACTGTTCAACAGCAGTGTCATTTCGGATTGCGGGTCTTCGAATCTAATTTAGAAGCGCATTGTTTACTTTTTTGTTGTGTACATTTCCTTCAGGACTAGATATAATGGTGTTGTTAATGAATAGTTACAAATAGTGAGCCCAGCCGTGGTGCTGACAACCTCATTCCTATATGTCTAATTTTGTTAGCCATATTGATAGATTGATTTTTTATCATCCTGCAGACTGCGGGAGACGGAGAAGGGAGTTCAGGGGAGGAAGGCGAAGTCGTCAGGCCAGGCTCTACCGGGTCTCGTACCGCCGACTCCGCAACCAGCATAGAGTTCTTCGGTCAGTCCATAGGCACGTTCAGCACACAGCGAGACGAGGACACCCGAGACGAGGAGCGAGGCAGTGAGGTGGAGGAGGAAGAGCTAGATCTCACTGAACAGAGAGTGGAATATGTGGACTATAGTAACTCGGTAAATATGTATGCATTTGTTAGTCTAAGCTTACTCTTTATTAATAACAGAAACTTAAAAAACAGAATCACTATAATTATGGGCCATAGCTGTCATGACAGCCAATATTTTATATTTATTTATTTGTTAATAAATACAGTTCCCATGAAGGACGTATGCAGACTAATTAGTCACTTGACCTTCATCAATATAATTGTTAATATTATTTTGGGAGCACCCTCATAGTGTCATATTTTTGGGTTCTTAGGGGGGTAAGGCAGATTATTCAAGATTGCCAAAATGTGGATCGAATTAATTTTTGTTTTCGACTATTCCAATTCTGTTATAAATTCAGATTCTGTCACTTTATTAGTTATTACCCAATTATGGTTATTTGATGGAGGCAATAAACTGTACACAATGCTTACTTAACTACAATTTACATAGGCTACACAATACAATCTAAGCCAAAAACATCCGCTAAAATAAACAGCATCAAAACCCTGCCAAGCAAATTTAAAAAATCTGTGTTTAAATAATCTGCAAATTAATAATCTTACAATATTTTCTGTTGTGTTGTTTCTCAGCATGTGCAGCAAGAGGAAGATGTATTGGAGGAACATTTCGACACAGAAGAAGGTCGGGCAGTGGCCTATGTGGAGCCCAGCAGCCCTCGAAGCCTTTCATCCCCACGTCTGGGGGCTCATAGCCCGGGCATGCCCACTAGTAGCCCCCAGGCCCGTAGCCCATCGGTCAGCCCCCGAGCCCACAGGCCTACGGGTAGCCCTAAGGCTTATAGCCCATCGGCTAGCCCCCTGGTCCGTAGACCCGCCTCCAGGCTAAGCAGCGGCAGCAGTGGCAGCAGCAGAGGCTCCAGTAGACGCAGCAGAGCCTCTGTGAGTAGCGTGAGACAGGCTTATCAAGTGAAACAGGTAATCACTGCAATATCTGTAGTTTAGAATGTGAGGTATTAACTCTTTAGACTAATAGGTAAATAGGGTATTTAGTCAATGCATTATTTAGTCAATAGCATTATTTGGTGAATGTGCGAATGCATCTTATGAATATGCTAAGAAATAGAATAACATAATAAATCAATAATAATTTAAATGAATCAATTAGGTCTATATCAATTAAGTGAATTATATCAGCTTAACAGAATTTAAAAAAAGATGAATATAAGTTAATCATGATAATATGTTCGTAGGTTGGCTCTGACTCCCCTGATTCCATCAGTGAATCAATACATTCCAGAATCATTCGTCCTTTCTCCAACCTCGGAGAACCGTCCCACATGAGAGCGGAAGAACTGGAAAGCTCCCAGTATGAAGATGAAGACGATTCTAAAAGGATTTCCACAGATTCCACCGACCAATTTGATCTCCATCTTACAAAATCCTCGGACCCTGGAGATCAGACTTCGGAAGACATTTCTCAGGAAGATATTTCGGAAAATCCGGGTGACGTGTCCGGGTCGTATGGCTATATATTAGAAGATCGCACAGCTTTAGGGAAATTAGAGAAATCCTCAGATGATAGCGATGTGGAGAGCGTAACGGACGTTAAACCTCGGACGGAACTGGCTAAGCACAAGGCAGCACCTGATACGAGTTATGATGAACAGCAGCTCATGGAGTTTCTCGATAATAGATCTCTATTGCAGCAAGAGGTGGGATTATTCTTATATTTCTTCTCTTACATTCTATTCTTTCTCGTCAATTTATAAATATAATACTTATTAAATCAATTAATCAGTCAATCAATTTAAGCAGAAAATAAACAGATCGTTTTATAAATCTATCATTCTATCAATTTATAAATAAATAGATAAATAAACGGAGCATAATTCTAATTATTATTATTTATTTACAACATTGTCGAAGTGACTGGTTGCTTGACTTCATTGATTTGTTAATAAAATCATCACTATAGTGGATTAATAATTGATTAATTGACTGATTCTCTCGTGGAACCGATGAGTAGTATATTCCAGGAGAAAACCTCACAGAGTTTTGATTAATTTATGTCATTGATTGATTAATTTTTATCATTGGAAGAGACAGACACGTGGAACAAAGAAGCTTCTCAATTATTAATTTGATTGATTGATACTAATAATAATAAAATAATAAAGATTTAACGTCCGTTTCCTCATCCAGGGATGATGTCAGGGACGTCCCTACAGCGTATATCACTACAAATCGTTTTACCCGAAACGATTTGAAAATATATGACTGAAGAGATAACTAAAACAAAAGCAAACTAAAAAGAAAAATTTAAAATAACGAGGCCCAAAAAACGGTGCCGGTCCGGTGATCAGAAAACAGTCAGGGGAGGTATAGACATATGCGGTGGGAAATGATGTGTTTTAAGCCTACTACACAGAAGGTGGAAATAGAAGAGAGATCTGATACATAGTTTTGACTGATTGATTGTTTGATTGATTGACTGATCGATTGATTAATTAATTGATTGATTGATTGGCTGATTGATTGATTGACTGCCTCATTGATTGATTGCTCTCACAGATGAATGGTCTATTGGAGGAGAAGAAATAGCTGATAACTAGTTGTGATTAATTGATTGACTGATTGATTGATTGACGTATTGATTGATTCCATGCTTGATTGACTGAGTGATTGATTAATTGATTAATTAATTTAATGATTCACTGATTGACGTCACAGATGAATGTTCTATTGTCTGAAAAGAGAGAACTGATACATAGTTGTGACTGATTGATTGACTGAATAATTAATTGATTGATTGATTGATTGATCCCACAGATGAATGGTCTATTGGCTGAGAAGAGAGAACTGATAGATAGTTGTGCAGAGTTAGAGAGAAAGCTTTCAGTGGCCATGAGGAAACAGCATTGGCTTCACGAAGAACTATGCGAGCTTCAAATCTACGTCAAGGTGGCTCGCTCTGATATAGACGTGGATAGAAATAGACCCGCCGTCACTGCAGACGCTGACCACGATCTAGTTGAAGTAAATATGGATGGTTTTAGTGCATAAATGATTTGTTATTAATTATTCTGAACTAATTAAATTACATTGACTTTTTCTTTCTGTGATTGCTCGAACGAATTTCTTCAGTAGGGGTTTAACGAAATAGATAATGTCACCAAATATCTAATTATTATCAAATGTCTTATTACTAAAAATGTCCTGATAATACAAGTTTTATTACTAGGCGTCTTACTACCAGTGTCTCTTAACTACAATTTATTATCTTTATTATTATTATTATTAACTACCTTATTAATAAATGTCATTCGAGCCAATATTTTCTAGTAATCGCTATCTATTTCCTTTGACAAGACTCTGATATCGTCCTCGGCAGATAAAACCGACGCTAACCCATATATGTATTGCTATAACTGTTGCAGTTATTACTAGCCACGAGCAATAAGATGCTACACGTACAGCGTCGTATAGAAACCCTGATCCGCTTGGAAGCAGAGTTGATAGAAGAAGTCGACATCTATGCCTCTGTACCACAAACCAAACCCTCTACCAACTCAACCACCTGCCAAACCTCAGCCACATCCTCGAGTTCAACTGCCACCCAGGCCAATATCCTGCTGTCAGCCGGGCAAGTCGTTGATGATGCCTTGAGGCAGCAGGAGGCAACTGAGACCATTGCTAGGCTGGAGAAACAGAATAAGAGATTCTTGAAGCAGTTGAGGCAGGCTCAGCAAGAGAACAGGGAACTACAGGTTTGTGGGATAGATTAGAATATAAGGTAAAGGTTGTGTGCCATACTCGTTACCGAACGTAGGCGCTGAGCTGATCCCGATCCTGAGCGATATCAGCACACAAGTGACATAGTCATTAATCCGACAGTGAGATCGCCAACCTAACTCTATACAATCCAATTTGATAATTGGTTCATATACGCCAGACCTGTGGTAACCTTCGCGATCTTCTGAAGCAGTCACCTACTATGTACTAATTGCTTCCAATTAACCGACCCCCGAGAGGTATGGCGGGATTGGTTGGTCCGTTGTACATCCGAGATTTTACTCTCTGATTGCTCGACCGGGAATCGAAACCCGGACCTTATGCGCAACAGTCGACACAAACTGACCGACGCGCGAACCAAGTGACCTACGGAGACGTACTACGAAGACATATAAAAATATTATATTTAACAAGACATAACTAAGGTATAATGAAGCAATTTACTATGAACTTTATACTTAAAACTATAGTACAGTTGTATATACATGCTCTGACTAGGCATCACACTCAGCAATAAGCAATAAATTAAGGAACAAACGTACAAAATGCTCAAGCAACCAATAAATTATACAATATACATAGTATGCCAATAGATTAAATGTTTCGTTTACTATTATGGATTTTAAGTCTTTAGATACGATAGGCGTAGTAATAAAAATACAATAGCAAAAAAAAATTAAATAAACTTAAAAATTGCTAAAGAATGTTAAAGTAATAGTAGTTTAACGTCGTTTTTCTGATCTACGATGATGTCAAAGACGAAACTGATAGTAGTAATGTATAAACTAATACTAGAAATAGTATTTTAGTAATAAACGCTAAAAATAATTGTATGGAAGTATAAGACGTTATAAGCGGATATTTACAGAAGTGAGACTAGAGGTACACTCTTCGACGATACAGCAGTAATGGAATAATGAATAGGCAGCTATTTACAGAAGTGAGACTAGAGGGACACTCTTTTACAAAACAGGAGCAATGCATAGCAGTAATTACAGCGGTATTAAATTTATATCAAATTAAATTAATATTAAATATTGGCATTAAATATTGATATTAAATTGATACGAAACAGCATGACGCATAATTATCAATCAACCAATGAGTTGTTAACGTCCGCTTCCTATTCTGAGGGCGTTGTAAGGGACGTCGAAGTAATGCAAAACTGGTTCACAAACAAGACAACTATAACTATAAAAAAATAATTAAATTAAAAAAACTCAATAAACAGCATACAATCATATTACAAATGGAGATTTATTATACTGTAACTTCAAAATATTATTTCTCGAATAAATATTGTTTCATAAATAAGTCACAATGAACACTATCATATAGCACACTCTTATGTACATACTTTGACTAGTAATCACACTCAGACACAGGATTGATTGATTGGTTGATTAATCGATTTATTTGATTGATTGATTGATTGATTGATGGATGGATTAAGTGATTGATCAATCGATTGATTGATTGATTTTCAACTCAATCTTATGGTACAAGCACATATACAAAGCAGCATTGAATTAAAATCTATAATAATATAATCAGAGAGCAAGTCTTTCTGAACACAACGCAACAATTTTCACAACAATTCAAATAGAACAATGAACAGGCAAAAAAACAAATTTCTGAACACATATACGAACTATAAATAAAAATCAAGCAGTTAAATTACTATGAACACACTACAAACGTAATTTATGTCGATCTTAGTACAATTCTTGAAATCTTTTAAATAACAAACCATGCAAGCAAATCTAAAACTAAAAGCGAAAATTCTTTTCGTCGGTGTACAAAAATACAAAAATCATTCTTACCCCAAATCTTGGATCACCATCACGGCTAACATCCTGGCCAGCAACAACAACATGATGACGCCAAAGACGCTACTAGAATGCCAATTTAAAGTTGTGAAAAAGAATACCTTTAAGCTAAAATGATGTTGAATCCCTCTGAATGAGAGTCTAGAGGATATCAGCATCTATTAGGTTTCCAGGGCGAGCAACAACAACCATAACTGTGGACAATATTTTCGACGACATCTACAATGTTACTAATGACGTATTCATTAACTCTCATTACCAAGTATAAAATACCTTAAAACTGAATCATTTGATCGGTCTAATAATTAATTAACTTCACCAGCGCTATGTGGCATATCACATAGAGAGGTGCTTAATGAATTTTCATAATATATAGTTATTCTTATTTTTTATTATCGTGAATTTTCGATGATGTAGGCAGCAAGTCAATGATGATATTATAAAATGATGTTTACAAAATCGGCTTGCTTACACAGAAGCTGGTAACAACGCTGTAACTGATGATGTTGCCAAAGATGTTCCCCATGATGATACTGGCAAGCCTAATGATGTTGGCAATGATAATGGCTGGGACAATGATAGTCTTGGCAACATCATTGAAGTTAAAAATGGAGAATAAATGCTAGACACTGGTGAATTTGTTGCAGAAAATGATGCGGCCAGATTTATAGAAGCCGGTAATTTGGCATCTGTTAAATCGATGCTGCCGCTTTCCATTTCTGAATCACATTTTTCATCATCATTTGAAGATATCATCGAATAATTATCAAAATTCTCATCGTCATCATCTGACATGTTTATCTCATCAGTTTCGCTCTGATTTTCAAATAGCTGAACTTTAGACAATTCATCAAACTTCTTTAAGCCGTTGATGTCAATTGCTCCGCCTTTGGTCTTCTCTCTAAAGTCGTCTTCAAAGCCACTCCTCTCATTATTTACAAGTTCCATTTCTTCCAAGTTGTTCATAATTCCATTCTTTTCATTGTGTATTTGTTCAATATCAATGCCTGCGTTGGATTCTTCTCCACATTCGTACAATTTCTCACCTCCAGATGGAACGTTATCAAACTGGGCACCATTGCGCCGAAGTTTAATCTTCATCACACTATTTGGCGAGAGAATATTGAGGACGGTGAAAGCATTATGCCTTGTTGTATCGGTTTGACTCGGTGACGTCTTACTTAGATTCAGAGCTTCGCTCTCTCCGACTAGATCACTGCAACGTTCTGCCAAATCAGTAGGTTTGAAGAGATTCCCGTTCAGATTTTTGAAAAAATTAGCGACAAAACTAATCTTTTTCTGATTTTCTTCATCATCCTTGGTGTCTTGATAACTGCTTCGATTTTCGTTCAGAACTTTCGCACTGTTACCGCTTATATTAATTTTGTTACTAAATTCGGCGCTGCTGTTGTTAATTTCGTTGTAGCTTCTCACACCACTTTTTTCTTTATTGTCATGGTTATTGTTGTTGTTGTTGTTCACACCTCCAGATCCAGACATTGGCAAGATTCGATCGGCCATTAGACTTCCAATCAGACTGGTTCTTCCATTAAACCATGGTAAGGTTTCCATCTGCTTTGGTGCATCAACGAAGGGCGTTGTGTTAATTGAATTTGTCGAAAATTTGATCTGACGAACTTCTTCATGGAACAAGGCGGGTGATGGGACCTCAAATTGTTTTGGCACAACCAAGCCCACGGGCCAAGGAATTGACTTTAGACTCTGAGATGATGGAATAACCTTATCCACATCCGGAGACTTTTGATAATCACGCGACAGCATGAGTGGCCTTGACACTGAGTTGGATGTGATGTCATTTGAATACTGGGGAGAAAAAATCTGATTTGTGGGACCACTGAAATGTTTGACATCAACTGACGATGACGTGGTCATGAACACAGATACTGATGACGTATCAGCAGACATCGATGACGTATACACAGACTTCTCTATCTCATTCACAGAACCAACAAACGCTGGTGATGTAGAGCAGCCTGGAGAACTCGGTGAAGCATTTGCCGAATTTGACTCGGGGGACGAAGTTGAAACATTGAGGGGGGTCGAGGAAGGGGTTGGTTTGTGCCAGCGCCTATGGGAGGCCAGATTTGCGGGGCAGTTAAAGACCTTATCGCACTCGGGACACCGGTACTCTACGTGGACTATTCTAGAGCATCGATGTTGGGCAAGCTTGAAGGCATCCTCGTACTTCTCTAAGCACAGCCTGCAGATGTAGTCACCGATCTTGTTCTCGATCTTGCTCAGCTCGGCTATGGCTTCTGGTGTGGCCTCGACACAGTTGATGCTGCTATCAATGTCACCTGTAACATAGTGAAATATTAAGATGACTAAATAAATTTATACTGAAATTTTACGAAGTTTATTAAAATAAGAAAGATTTTTTATAGTCTGGACATTTGACATTGATATGTTCTATTGATTTATCTGTTATTCCAATAGTTTCACCAAGATTTTTCCATTGAGGCTCAAAGTGACCAAAAGTGTATGCTGACACATAAAGTTAACGTCAGTTTCCTCATCAAATAATGATGTCATTAAATAATTCAGCTAGGTACCGCATGAGAAGTCTCTACTGATTCGGTACCTAGCAGGATAATTTAATGACATCAGATGAGGAAACTGACGCTAACTTAACATTATTATACACCCATTTCGCTACAAAATTATGACTCATCATTTACCCCCACCAATCAAGCATTCTTATTAACCCTCTCTTTCCCAGCTTCCCTTGTTGTCGACTTAACATGACACTTGACACGAAATCTCCAGTGATGATTATCTCTAATGCTCTACTACATACTCGCACGACAACCGCGTGCAGTTGTTAAAACAGCAGACAAATTGAGACAGGGGGGGGGGGAGAGCAATTAAAAATATTATAGAGTCAAAATATTAATTCTGATCTAGTGGGTTAGTTAGTTATAGCATGCTGCAAGATGTCCAAAAACCATATAATGCTAATGCAAATATACTACGGTGAACTTCAGAATCCTTATCCAAATTGGACGCTAGTTCACGAAACGATCATTCAATGCGGTTTTAAAAACTTATCTGAAATACTATGTGTGAAATTGTGAATGTAATTCTTGACTGAAGAATTGTGAAGTTTATGCAATTTCTTTAATTTGAATAAAATAACTGTCAATTTGTTTATTTTAGAAGATGTATCGTCCCCACCCCCCTGCCAAATCTTTGATCCGGGAATAATCATGGAGTTAAAAGACGAGATGATCCAGCGGATAAGATGAGATAACTTTAATGATCAAATATCATGAGTTTTAACTTGATGTCGATGAAACCTGTAATCTTCCTAGCATCTCGCTTATGAGGCCAATATGCATTCGTGCAAATGAGCAGGCCTTTACATACAAACACGCGAGCGACATTTCCGAGCGACATTTAGCCGACGCTTAACCGTGTAAATCTCGTATAGCTACGTTTAATGCCTGTTTTCGTACCAAAGGATACTGTCAGAGACGAACCCGGCTGAGACTCGAACCCGTTGCGTCCTACTTATCAAGCAAGCTGGCTGCCCTGGGTATGCAGGTGATGGAAGGATGATATTGCAAAATCATTATCGCTTTAGATGCCTCGATAATTTAACCTGATAAATAACTGAATAAATATATAATTGGTAACGTACCTGACATTACTCCTATTACTCCGTCTCGTGGCGAAATCATCTTACCCCCATCCTCTGATCCCCAAGCTACTCCAGTTTTTCCAGCATCCCTGCTACCACCTGTAACTAGGTTACCGTGTCCTCTTTTTCCGTCTTTACTCGACTTTGATTTCTTTCGTTTCTTTTTAGCCCCACCGGATCCCTGATGGGCAAAACCGGCCAGAACTGGATTAGTGGCATCAGCAGCATTGTGCTTCTCCTCCGAGCAGTATGCTTCAGTGGCTCTGCCACCTAATCTTCTTATTCTTTTAAAGGATTTCAGAGATTTGATGTCATCGCTGTCAGCATCTTTGACACGTTGTATATTAAGCAGCGAGCTGTGCCTACTCACCTCTTGTTTACCTGGCAACTGAAGTTCACTATTGTTGTAAGCAGCTGGATCGGTGTTGACATAGCCCGGTGCGCAGCCAAGCATAGCTGCTGCGTATTGGCTGAGTGCAGCCATGCGAAGCGTGTCCAGCTGCTGCGGGCTATATAGGCCTGTAGGCCTAGCAGCCTGCTGCTGGTGATGCATAGCTAGCAGCAGCTGCTGATACTCAACCAGTCTAGAAGCAGTTGCTGAGTCACCATCAGCTGATTTCTGCTGACTCATCGCAGCTGTTTGACGAGCAGCAGCTGCTGCGTGCAGTGTAGCTCTGATTCTAGCCAGCTGCTGCAGCTGTTGATGCTGTAGGCCCAACTGTTGCTGCTGCTGTAGCTGCTGCTGGCGCAGCTGCAATAAACTAGACAGGTGAGGTACCCTTAGATAACTCACATCCTCTGATTGCCTCATTTCCTCTCCAATACTTGTCATCAACTTCATACCTGCTGGGGTTGATCCATAGGAAAACATGCCTAGGGAAGTTGTCGATGGAGGGCTACGACAATACCCTGAATCTGGGGAGGCGTAAGATCCAATCTGGGGGCCTAGCCCTAATATCGGCTTTGCCTCTATATCAGGTCGGGGTTGGCTAGGGCACCGGTAAGCCCCTGAACTGCAGGATCCCTCGCTATGATCAGTAAGACTGCCTGCAGAGGTTCTCCCATCCTGGGCTGACGAGTCATAACGTACGACGTCATCGTTTTGGAAAGCGACGTCACTGTCTCTGAGAGTGGCGTCAGGCTTTGAAAGATCCAGAACGCCATAGGATTGAAAGGGGACGTCCCGTTTGACCAGGAATCCTTTCGGCATGTTGATAGAGTAATTTGGAATCTGTAAATAACAGTATACAGGTCAGATTTATCGTCGGTTTACTTCATGGGAGTTGTTGGAGAAGTAACTGGTATTACTTGAGAGTACATATAAATTTGAAAGAAAGGAAGAGGACGAAAGAGTCAAATACAGAAAAGGGAGAAAGATTGAAAGAGAGAGAGACACTGAGAGACATAATAGATAGAACGGAATAGAGAGAGAGAGAGAGAGAGAGAGAGAGAGAGAGAGAGACAGACAGGCAGACAGACAGAGACAAAGACAGAGAGATAGCCAGACACTCACTCAGGAGACTGTCAGTCAGTGAGATAGACAGACAGAAACTGGGAAAGATAAAAGAGAAAAGACAACGTAATTAATAGACAAAAGTCGAGAAATAATGTTTAAGATCAAATTATTAGTATTTATCAAATGAACCAATATATTTTAATTCTACACCAATATTGGCACCGTTGAAATTATAATTAAACAAATCTGGAATCACTACAAGCCACTGTATCCGGATTAGAACCAGAAACCGGTGGGTTACCTGTCGTAATTCCATTTATTGTCCAATATTTATTTAATATCCGGACTTACAGTTTCCATACAGCATCCGGTTAATCCGGTGATGTATAAGTTAATTTAGCGATTTTCTCGTAAGTGACCGGAAAAATGAAAATATCGCTGGTAGTCTTTGTTAAATGAGGTTATGTGTTATGACTGCAGCCGTTGCCCGTGTTGGATCCGGGAAATTTGAGGATTTAGATCAACAGACAACTGCACGTGTAGTACGCTAAGAGACGACAAACGCAGTTTCCGCAGAGAAGGGCTGAGTGGTCTGCGCCATGACCTCTGTGCACATGACCAATAGGTCGCTCAAATTCCAAACTTGCAGAGGTCTTACACAAGTTTTGTTCGGGGATACGGTTCGATAGGTTTCTCCAGACTTCACTGTTCAAAGCGCTTCTGGAACTTAGTTAATAGTGCGCTATATGAAAGTTTCTGATTGATTGATTGACAAGTAGTCCCTGTTATGCATAGACTGTATGAGAGAATAAAGCAAGTTACTCTAGTCAAAGCTGATATCAGTGACGAATCAGTGTAGACAGAGAACCACCGGTCTGCTGCTTACAAGACTAGTGTTTTATCGACTCCGTAATCGATAAAATACTATCCGAGACTGTAATATTATTGTAGTGCGATCACTACATTATAGTCCCGGCAATTCAATCAGCCCTGTCGAATTTTAGGATGATGACATTTCAGCATTTAGAAATTTAATAAATGTTGTAATGATTAATTGTCGTAATAGGCAATAATTCTACTAACACATCATGGTATCAATATAAGATTGTTATTATAATGTTTTATCAAATTGACGAAACAAATTTAAAAGTAGATAAGCCTACGTTTTTAGATAAGAATGTAAGTGAAAAGGAAGAAAACAAGAAATTTACAAGAGAATATCAGTGTGGTCGCACCCATTACATCGTAACACCAAAAAAAGTTACTTTTGCATGTGTAATAGATCAATACATCATTCATATTTCGATTAATCAATGCGAATTGATTGATTGAAATTTAAGATCCGATTCATCATCTGAAGATGACATGATGGACGTCTCCATAACATTTGAATTACCAGTGTTTCTAATCAAACAGGACTAGAAAAAACCAATGCTGCAAGTGAAGAGTGCATGGCAATTTAAGGTTATCGGTAAAACAATGAAATTTCAATTTAATATTTAATGAGGAAACAAATGAGTTTAAGACGACTGAAAAACAAGGATAGTAAGGCTGTAAATATACGTTTGACCGATGTCTCCGTATCCATTGATACTGCCAGAAACGGACCCGGCTGGGACTCTAACTCGAAACATCCTGCTTCAGTGTGGTATAAGTTCGAATATGAAATTGCAAATAGTTCCACACGGTAGGTGCATCATGTCTGATTAAGGAGCATCTACCACGTTCGGTTACCACAGGTCTGGCGTATATGATCCAATTATCAAAATTGGATTGTATAGGGCGATCTCACCGTCGGCTTAATGACTATGTCACCTGTGTGCTGCAATCGCTCAGGATCGGGATCAGTTCCGCGCCTACGTTTGGTAACGAATATGGCACACAAACTTAACCTTTACCTTTTACAACGTTCGGCTCAGAGGTTTTTGCCAGTAACATAATATTATTATATACGCAGTCAGTTGATGATTGATTTCTAATTGACATGAGGCATAAACAAAACAGAACATACTTTACCTGAGATTTATTATAACAATTCAGTGATTTTTATTCATAGTTTTGTTCGAACTGTTGTCGACTTGTCAAAGTTTTCTGGAAGTTAAATGTTACTGAAAGCTGAACGTTTGTTGTGAATATAACATAATAAAATGTCCAGACAGGAAGTTTTCTCTCATTATTTTCCTACATATATTTCTCTTTATCTATCCATTACAGTCTTGTCACGCCGACTAGTAATTATAATTATCTATTAGGAGAAATCTGAAAATAAATCGCAATTTCATAATCAATCAAACGATCAATATAAAACCCTTAAGAACGAATAGACTTGCAACTTATTAACAAAAATTATTACAAATTAAGTAAATAGCCATTGTCTCTCTGTTAGCGTACATTCGCTGACTTGCATTCAAAAAATAAGATGGTTTGCTTTACCTACAATTAAATTATTTATTTTACAACGTAAAATATGTATTCTATCTTTTTAGGGCCGCTTACATCCCAGGTCATTTCAAAATATTATAATAATTATAATTAGGCCTATTAGAGACATCTATTTATAGACGCTCTAAGAGATATATCATGTATCACAGTTGCGATAATAATTATTAAGATTATTGAGACTAAAACGTTTTGGACACGCTTTTGTTTAAGCAAATACGTTCAAATAGACTATTATAATTTTAACATGTATAATATAACAATACGTAATATAATTAATTAAGAAGAGAGAGTATACTATAGGCCAAAGTCCACATATTTTCTCGACTTACGAATTTTCATGTATTCGTGATTTAGTGGATACGACAGTACTTTAATCAGTACAAAACCGATAATCAGACTGATTATCGGTTTTCGCCGATCCTGGGTTCGACCCCCAGAAGAGTTAATCGGAGATTAAATTCGGACAAGCAACGGGCCAGCCAAGCCATCCATCCCTTCGTAAGTCTGTTAAATGTCAGCAATGTGTACGCAGTAGGCAAAGTTCTTTGACAGTGGGTCATCTCGTTGCGAAGTTAAACACAGGTCGTAAGATTCTATCCTACTCGTGTTCTATTTGTTAACATTTTACGTTTCTCTTTTATAAAAATTCTAAGCAAAATTAATAGGCCAACTGCTGCTATGATAGAAAATCTGTTATATTATATAAGTAATAATGATGTACTGTAGCAGGCTAGTAGCCTAATTAGACCAACAGTGTTGATGAGAGTTGATTAACTTAAGCGAACTGACAGCATGTTAGCGGTCACACAGTTTATATACCTACCGTCAGTTCCGTCTCAACACAATTATAACACCTGCCACTTACTATAGAATGACCGTCAACTAGCCGTGTATATAGTACCCTCATGTTCTTTGTCCTAACACATCCCACCTTCAACTCACTTTGTCTCTAACTTTCTTTCCCTCTCTCTCTCTCTCTCTTCTCAATCTCTCTCTCTCTCTCTCTCTCTCTCTTCTCTCTCTCTCTCT
>JAQFZF010000792.1:0-15946 GCA_034695365.1 Enchytraeus norvegicus | reverse complement strand
CTGCTATCACCTTCGAATGAGGAACCGGACGTTAAATCCTAATTGATTGATTGATATATCTCAGAAGAAGGCAGCAGAGTCTCACCACCACATTACAGACTGTCTGTCCTTGTTGCCCAAGAACTTGTCAGCAGAACAAGCAACAAGTGAAATCTAGCAACTCTTCAGATAACAGAAAACAGCCTTCCACAAAGGTAATTTAATTATAATAGAATTCAGTTTCTACTTATAGCATTGTACATTTATTTTATATTTATTTATTTTGCCAACAGTTTCGTCTTTAGCACTGCTAAATTCATACTGATCATCAATCAATCTATCAGGATATTAAGCTGCTTTCGCGGTTCATTCTATCTAGTCGATCTCGAGTAGCTGGGCCACGACTCATTCCGTTCTTAATGAATCGTTTTAGAAAAACCCAAAGGGCTGCTAACACCCAGGGTAATCAATCAATCAATCAATAAGTAAATTTTTAAAACGATGCTCTATGAATAATACCACAGCAGCACTAAATGGACAATGGAGAGTCAAGTAGACATGTAGTCTAACATTAATTTTATCTGATTGCTTACAGGAGGCGAGTGTAGATCTGTGTCATGCTGACCCACATAAGAACATTCAGCTGGTTGACGGCGACACTGGCGCCATGAAGTCACTGACGAGATATGAGCAGACTAACGTCGATGATGACGATGACGTCACAGGGGCAGGAAGACATGGTCTTGTATAGAAATGTCCAATCCAGACTAATACTTGAAAGAGAGAATTTTAACAAATGGTCAAAAGAGTATGAATTTAGAGAAGAATTTGCCATAAAGGCCAAATTCACTATCATTGTCATAAATATTTTTATTACAGGGGCGGGGGACCAATCATCCCTCCCCTCTTGATCCATCACTCTTGTGCAGTAAAGCAATATAATATAAATACTTGAAACTGTCCATTTTTACTCTAATGTTAATTTATATGCCGAGAATGAAGACACTTCTATAGATCTAGAATTATAATTACTAGAGTTATATTTTAATTAAAGATTAAGGGTAAATGCCATCTGATGCGTCTGAGCCGTTTGATAGAGTGGCTATATTTCAGAGATTCGTGACTCGGCCCGTCGTTGACAGAGATACTAAGCTATAGAATGTTATAGAAGTTATAGAATGTATGTAAGTTGCAAACATGGTGCTCAAATGAAAATCAATGATTTAGTTTTTGTGTCAGTTTTGTGATGTATTAACTTGAACTGCTGTTTACTTTAACACTTGTACCGTTTTAAATGTCGTCATTGATTTTATCATGCAATCAAATTTCATTTCGATCGTAATTTATGACTATTTAGTGATTATTTTTGTCTTTTATTCTGTCTTTTTGTCTTTTGTCTTTTATCAAATTTTGTATACTTTTTGCATATTTAATTTCTAAATACCATCGCATGTGCATACAAATATCATTATTGACTATGACTGCTAGTATTTATTTATAGCCACTTTTGTGTTCGTTAGATTTCTAATTTCTCCATGTGACTATATGATGACAATGTTAACGTGGCATGTTTTCATATAAAGAATACCGTACATATTTTTATAACTTATTTTTTGTGAGAAAGTGCACATACAAACTCAAGTATTTGTCAAGTTAAGAATGTTGTAAAGCTAAGTGTAACGTAATGATGGGTTGATGACAGGGAGGTGTTGAATAACAGAATGTCTCAAATAGCTGAATAGAATGTACAAATGGGGCTGCATATATTTTATTGACCTCATCATTCATATTTCTGTAACAAATAAGAAAGCTACAAACAAATACAATATTCAAACTTTCAAATGTCTAAATGGATCACTGACCCCTCAAAGTTTATTTCAAAGAAAAAGACAATGCATCTTAAATTTCAATAATATACCATCAATACCGTACGTAATTTCAGAAAAACAAATTCAGAAAAACTCGACTGCAATAGTTCAAACAAACATAAAACAAAACAACTGAAATAATCCATTAGAATGTGACATGAAAATAGAACCGTGAGATCGACGTTAACATAACAGTAATTTTGCAATATAAGCTTACCCGTAAAGTTTACTGTAGATATATTCACAGAAGGAATACTAAGACAACGCTGTGGTAAAATTACAAATGTTCCTTAATTTCACGATTTAACAGAAACAATTTAATTAATAACTGTAAGTTTGGCATGCCTAATGTATATGTTCTTAACATTGAATCCTTTATTTTGACTATGCTGTAATACATACAGAAGAGAAAAATAGAATGTAAGCTTACTCGTTTACTTCTATTAACAGTATTTAAAAAATATGTCTATTTTTACATGGTTTATGGATTCGAAAAACTTCAAAGATTAATTATTCAAATGACAGATCAAGTAACATCATGAAAATATATAACATACAAGTAGGTTATATCCAACACCACAATAATACTATCAACACAAATGTTATACATGCACAAGGATATGAAACCTGTCATGAAAGAATAATTACGTCAATGAACAATGATACATACTTGTAAACGTCAGAAATGTGAACACAAACATACAATACAAGTACACATATTATTATCCAACCATTAGTACAAAGTGCCACAAATACACAGGCAACAACCACTATACATACAACGATACATGATAATGAGTATTAATAGAAGCTCTCTTAAGTTTACATTTACGTGTCTGGGACGACCCTGACATCACCTTCGGGCTAGAACCAGATGTTAGACCATCACTAAGTGGTTGACCGTTGATCCAAATAAATTTTCAAAAGACGTTCGCACATGTCACACAATACAAATATTTTTCACACAAACTCAGATAAATATTTAGACAGATTAACATAAGCAAAGTGCATGCACATAAAGGCGCATGTTGTCCTGGTTGGATAGTTGGTAGCAAGCTTGCTTGATAAGCAGGAGGCCATGCGTTCAAGTCCAAGGCGTGTCAGTCTCTTACAGTATACTTAGATACGGAAACAGACGTTAAACATAGCTTAATAGCTTTTACATACATCACACACAACACACATACAAATACCCACACATACTCACATATTGACACACAAATACAAACATCCGCACAATACACATAGACACTCACATATAGACACACTCATACACACATTAGAATACCCACACACACATGCACACATAGTCCCACACACATACAGATACCCACACACATACGCACTAAGTCGCTTTATGAATGACGAGGTTTCTCATCATGTCGAAGCTGTTATCGTCAGGCTGAAGAGTTGCAGTGCTGCCATCTTGCATGAGAACAAGCAGATATCCAAAGTCATCCAAACCCAGGACTCTACCCGTCTGACCTGCCTTAGAACCTACCTCCACGTCAACTCCACTGTAATCATAATCAATATAACAATCAATCAATCGATCAATCGATTATATCCCACTGCCAAATCAAATCCACTGCACACATAATCAATCAATATATCAAATCAATCGATCAATCAATTATATCTCACCACAACGTCAACTCCACTGTACACATAATCAATCAATCAATAAGTAAATAAATCGATCAATAAATTAGAATATTTTGCAGCAGGATATTAACTAAGTATCCAAACACAAACAATCAATATCAATATGACCCTTCAATAACTATATTCATCAACAATCAACACTGGGGGACAGATTGACAAATTAAAATATTGTTTTAGATTTGCTGTTACTCATAAAAACAACAATGACTTTGAGTAAATTACATGTACACAAGACAAATATTATCAAGTTTATGTTGTCTCAGCAAAAATAAAGTCAAGCCTGAAGTTGATTCTAGCATTTAGATAATTACCTGGCGTCTCGAGAAGGCGCCTGGGCTAAAGAGCCCTTATGGCTTCTGAGTTTAACGTTAAGTAACTTATATAAATGTATGATGTGTATTTTTGATACCTATGCAGCCAGTATTTGTAGTAGAGGTCGGTCACAGGTTCACAGCCCTCGGCTTGAAAGATGTCAATCAATCTCTCGAGCTGTGTAACAGTTCTTCCAATCATCTCCTCTACTGTAAACAGTTCTAGTCTGCCATCCTGCCCTCCTATCTCTAGTCTGTCACCCTGCCCATCTGACTCAAGTCTGTAATCTTGCCCACCTGACTCTAAGCTGTTGTTGTGCTGACGTATCAAGTCATTGACGCAGATCGTTGGATCTCGATTCATTACGTTTACACCGCATCCTGAATTAAATCAATAATCAATCAGTGCAAATTTCACATCCGTTTCTTCATCTGACGACGACATCAGGAAAAACACTGAATTGTTCAAAATAATTGTCAAATATGCACAATATAGGAATTTTACACCATACAGATGGCATACACTTAATAAATTTACACTATAAGCAGTGTTAAACAAAGCTGCACAACGGAGTCTACAAGAAGAACATTAGGTATACTTATGAATATCCAAATTGAGGCAGTATTAATAGCATATAAATGCAAAGGTATGATTAATAAATAAAATACTCAAACTCAAACTGCATGTCCAAGGTATATATTCTGCTACACAATCTGCTATCATGCTCACTTATGAGCACTCCATCGATCAACACATTGATTCCATCGCATAGGCTGTGCCTTTAAAGGTAAAAGGTAAGTGAAATGTAGACATTTGGTTGAAAAGATCTGACTTCTGAGGTGATTTTCAATTGCCTTCCTCAGTTTCTTGTTAGTCGACTGTTGCAAGACATACGCAGTTTTCAATTGGTCTATTCTCAAGTTTCCGGATCCAACATGGGAACGAAGCATGATTACAAAGACATAAATAAAATAAACCACTGTCAACGATTACTATTCATGATGGAGTAATAAAATTAAAGCATATTAGACACCCCTAATTGTTTGAATATGAAAATACTAATACCTCTAACTATGTGGCGAAACCGTTACTATGTTCAGTATCTACAGTAATTACATTGTGAATAAAATAATATATAAATGACCATAACTAAATTAGGAAAATATATAAAATAGAAATTACCAATGTTAGCATGTATGGTATCAGAGAGAATAGAAGATCTAACAAGAACTCCGCCAAGCTTTGCAGCAGAACTGAAGTAGATGTCATTCGGCCATTTTATTCTCATGTCCAGCATCTGTTAGCACACATTCCACACAAAAAATATCAAAGCCCATGGAAATGTGAACCACAGTATTGTGAGCACAATTAGAAATTCATCTCAACTCTACGGCCAACTAATTTACCGAAAATTTGCGAAAGCTAACAATTTTTTTAGCACACTTAATATATTTAATGATATATTTAAATCAGAGACATCAATATTCACGATATCTATCCAGTGCTCAGTCACATGGCAGGTTCAAATTCATGCAATGTACAATCTCACTTATCAATGAGCACACCAATGAACAACCCAACAAGTTGATCACAGCATGAAGGCTTTGCCTTGTTGTTGTTGCTGCCCACCCGAGGATCAGCCATGGTGCCGACTCCCTCTATCTTCGTCTTTGGGAGCGCTCCACCAGGGCTAGCCGCCAGGTATCCAGCAGCTCTGCCGCCTCGCAGGGATTGTTCCATAAGTCTATTGAAGTAAGTGTTTTGTAAGGGCTTTGCCCCTAATATGATACGTTTGCTCAAGTGAAATAATAGATTATGAGGTGGTTTCCCTTTGCCTTTCTCAGTGCGTTAGGCCGAAAATAAAGGCACACTGAGATATATGTACATAAATAAAATAAATAAATAAATAGTTAAAGCAGAATTTAACGTCAGGTTCGCAGCCCTGAAGCTACATCAGTGTCGGGAGAGCCCTGGGATTCTAACCGCAAACCTATTGATCCGCAATCCAGTGGCCTAACCTTCACTCAACCGGCTCTTGTCAAATAAATAAATAAATGAATGAATAAAAACCTCATAGCCAGGTTTAGCCCTGACAGCGAGTACGACAGCCAGTGCCACCATGTGCTGAAGGAAGGAGACTCTAGAGCCAAGCGGTGAGTTGAGAGACACACGAACGTGAAGAGAGAAAGAGGCGCAGCCTAGTGGACTGAGCCAAAGATTCTCTCGTCGACCTGCGAGAGATATAAATTACATATAATAAGGGATTAGACTTCTGCGACATATGAAAAATGTGAGGCACATTTCAATCATATAGAGTATCATCATCTGATAGGATTACACTATTCATTTTAATTAAGACTTTAATTTTGAATGATATTTCTGGAATGTGCTCTTTAATTTGTACTTTTTTGGACGTACGTTTCTTTAGTTTCTTGTTTCGTTTTTATAACGTGTTAATTATTTTCTTCTTATTTGTATGATTGCTAGGTGGTCAGCTAGATGAGGTGCAGTGTGCTTTTTCTGATGGCCTAATGTATGTCATTGTATATTGTTGTTATTTTTGAAATAAACATAGTTCTCTCTTTCTCTCTCTGATGACTGCAGCACAATGGATAAGAGTAGTTCAAGTATCTAAAACAATTAAATAAACAATGAACGATGCTATTATGTATGGCACAATTTGTGAAAATGCACATGTATATCATATTTACACAATGCAGTCTGCACAGCCTTAAAAGCTTTGAGAATATGTTGAACCTAAACTGACTTTATAAGGCATTGGTAAATAATATAATATATGTACGACATTAGACATTAAAGTTTCATACCATCTAACCATTCAGATTTCAGTACTACGATATCAAACTAAAGGCTAACCTATAGGGCATAGGCCTACTATAACTGAACAAGTCAAACTATTGCGTCTGCACTATATTATGTTCTAACAAACAGATTATTATTAGTTAAGCAAATATAACTTCGGTCTGACCTTGACCCTGCGTCTGACGGCGAGCTATAGCGATGAGTCCAAGGTCACGTGGCACTGAGAACATCAGCCTGCAGTCAAACATGAAAACAATATTAATTTAATATATTAATTTAATTTATTTAATACAGATATTATATCATTGATTATATCTAGAGACAATAAGTATTAATCAAATAGAATCAATTTTTAACGTCCGGTTCATCATCTGACGACCATATCAGGGACAATATATAAGTTATAGGTTCAGCAAGATAGTTCACAATGTTATTCTAACACTTATCTCTATACGGAAACAGTTTAACATAGTGTGTATTTTATAAAACTGTCCAGTAATGATATAAGCCTTAATTTGATCATAATCACTATTTGATTATGGTGTTGTTATTAAAAGAAAACTCTCACCCTCCCAGTAGAGTCATAGTAGTCAGGGTGACATCAACGAACATGACTGTATTACCCAGCACTCTCGTCTTCAGACTCTCTCTGTATGAAGTGTGATTGAACACAGGCGATACGTCATCACTCAGTCGCTCATCAGCTATCACCGGCACTGCCTCAGCGCTGATTGGTTGATTTAAATCAGCATCAAACATGAGAGTAGCGTGGCCACTAGAAATCAGCTCACCTCCGTTTCTCAGACGAGGGCGCACTGATATCAGGAATGATTCACGCTGGCTCTATAACAATATGCACACGAAATAAAATGAGAGATGTAGTCAAATGCAAAATAGTTGTTCTCAAATCTTTAAATATAATTATATTACCAAGTCAAATGCAAACTAGTTCTTCTCAAATCTTTAAATATTACATTACCAAGTCAAATGCAAACTAGTTGTTCTCAAATCTTTAATTATAATTACATTACGAAGTCAAATGCAAAATAATGCTTTCTCAAGTCTTAAAAATCTTAAAAAGCTTTAAATCTTTAAAAATCTTTTAAAAGTGTGTTGTTCTCAAATCTTTAAATTTAATCTAGTTGCATTTGTTAATATGCAACTAACACAATTTAAACGAAACCAAAGATTACAAATATTCAAACAGTAATAGTCATAAAATAAAAATATTAGACAAGATTCATCCAAATTATCCAATACATATTTTTACTATAATTATGTTATCTATAATTACATAAATCTATATGTAGACTAGATCTCTATAACTTCATCAAGAGTAGACCTAACCTATCACTGATCACAATCCTTGTTGAATTTATGTTCAATAATAATTCAGCACAGCTTCAATAATAATTCAATAATAATTCATCACCGACAAATAACAACAGAGAAATGTTCTAACAACATATGTTTTGTAGATTGTCCAAACATAAAAATTATAACACCAAATGCTGGAAGGGAAAATATATTAAACATTGCATCATTGTTGGAAAATGCACACAGAAAGTAAAAACAAGTATCTGATAACTTAACGGAGCTATCACAGAGCAGATATATAGGAGTCAATGCCACAGCTGCAGGTGGTCGGTCACAGTCCAACCCGAGGTTTGAAAGTAGGTGTCGCAGTACATCAAACCTCACAGAGTTACCGTGCTTCAGTGCGGCAAACACCTCGTTACTGATTGCCATCTCTGATGGGTCCTT
Source organism: Enchytraeus norvegicus (assembly GCA_034695365.1). Lineage (NCBI taxonomy): Eukaryota > Metazoa > Annelida > Clitellata > Enchytraeida > Enchytraeidae > Enchytraeus > Enchytraeus norvegicus. Next base: position 7,535 of record JAQFZF010000792.1, on the reverse strand, counting down.
CTCTAGGTTTACCTTAGAACAGATTATATGCATTCTATTACCATGCATACAAACATTAATACATCCATTAAAACTCTATAAATATGAATATATCCAACAACATTTTATTCATGCACTATTTTATTAAGTCAATTGCAATTAAATTATTGAAGCACTGTGTGTATCATCATCATCATAATCATCAGTCGGTAACCTCGACGGTCGTAGGGAGATTATGCGACTCAAGCAGTAGTAATCTTTCGCCATTCTACACGATCCTAGATTTGATGGAGTAAGACTTGTAGGTCCATATCAGTATATCCATATTATATTATGTGAATCTCTTTAAAACAGAAGTCATTCATACATTGACTTTAAATGATTTCATTAAACTTGTATACTGAACATATTTAGAACACATATTAGACATCAACTGAGCACTATGCAAATAACAGAATATAAACATTAGATAGCAATACAAATAATTTGATTATGCTACAAAAATAAACATTCAATATAGCTTTTATTTGCTAAGCCATTTTTGTGATAAGCTATTATAATAAATTTGATATATATGAAAATAATATGATATTCTACCTTATAACTTGTAACTTTCAATCTATTAATTTACCTGTGACAATATTGCCACGCCTCCACTTTCTTCGTGTGACATCTCAACAATAACAGGATTCTTTGTTTTAGAATCAGTCGCCAGCTGCGTCACTGTAACATCTTTAATTAGACAGCTACCCTGTGCCACATATGAGTACCTGCCATATATGAATTTAACAGTTGGGAAACAATTTTAACTAATTAAAACAATTCGATTAATACACTCAAGATCAATTAATTGTCTAGACGTACTGTAAACTAAAGTTGAAGCTCTTTGAAACTAAACCATCCAAAATCGATAATTATTATATGAAACATGGCAAACTCAAAAAGATAATCTATTCAGTATAATAAACTGCAGGCTGAATTATAATGATTTTTACCGGTAGCAATTATTATGCCAACAAATACATTATTTTACAATTTCATACTCTTTATGAATACCGTATCTTTTAATCTAATGTTTAACGACTAAATGCTTAAAGAATAACATTTAGACAGAAAATATACAAACTGCAAAACAACAAATAAGAAAGGAAACTAGCATGTTTGCAAATATCATGTGAAAATATACTGAATAAAAATCCATCTGCTCCCGTAGAGATTCTGGGGATAAAAAATGCCAGCATCACAGCCAACCATCTAGGTAATCAACAGCAACAACAACCTGCCACATATTGCGGTGACGTTGTCCCAGCCGGCGTATCGAACAGATGATATCATGGGTTTAGAAGCTCCCGGGACTTTACTGGAGTCAAAATAATCTATTCGGTTGATGAACAGGTTATCTAATACACTCGTGAAACTCATCAACAGACCTCCGCTCAGAAAATAGTTGACAAACGCTTTGTCCACACCGTCGTATACCTACACATAACACAAGTTACACTCATTACATATAAGTTTTCCGTAATTTAACGCAGCGGTGTCACTGGGATTGATATCACCCAGGACCGTCAACTCATGGTGTGATCCAAAAAAGTTTGAGTGGCCAGAATTTCTTACAAAAACAACTCATGGTGTGATCCCTACCAATCTTGACAAGCCACAATTTCCCTACAATAAAGAGGTAATGACGTTTGTGGACTTTTCAACGGCTGCAATCATGTAAATTGCTCCTCTTACCGCACTCCTTATTGCCCCACTTATGCATCTGCTCTCTTTTTCTCAAATTGGATTTTCATTTGGTATCCTCTATTGCGATAGTGTCATTCGGCGCCATGCAAGGGCCAAATCCACCACTGGTTGAAAGTACATACTCTGAATCCATCACAAATATCAAGAAAGCAAATGAATCAAGAAAGAAAATAAAGTATTAGAAGAGTCTGAGAAATACAAGAATATTCAAGCAAACATTAAATTTAACACACATTTACATTATAGCGATAAACTCAAATGTTTCTATAAAGCACACGTATGTTCAATAACAGGTAATCTTATAATGAACATCATTTATCAAGTGATAATGGTAAATTAAACTTAAAAAACACAATGCTTTCTATAAAGCAAGATTTCTTTCAAAATCTCAATCTATAAGTAATACTATCCTCAAAAAATTCATGCTAAATTAAAAGTTTATGAACAAATTTAACAGTAAATAATTTTATTCTTGAAATCTTTTTACTAGAATAATTTAGCATAATAAAATCTTTTAACCTTCTCACTAGCCACAATCAGCAGCGCGGTGTTATCAGCCCAGGGTGTTGAACCCACGGCCTCATGCTTTAGGTGATAGATGGTGTAACGATCAGGATTGAGACACTGAGCGAACGTCTGTCGCAAGCTTTCAAACAATCGCCTCGAATCAACCTTGCCGCAATAGATCAGAATATTTGGGGGCTTTCCATAAGCAAGAGCACGTCGACCCTGGGGGCTTACTGTCCCACATAATCCACCGGGGTACCTATCAGCTGGAGCCTTACCCCCTAAACTAGAATCAAAATCTTGCAAGCCCTGTGGGTCGTGAGATTGATCAGCAGAGGCGTCACCTCCCAAACTAAAAGCAAAATCCTTTAAATTGTTGTGCACCAGATCAGCTGAGCCTTCATCACCCAAACTAGAATCAAAATCATTGAAGCCATTGCTTTCAACAGATCCAGGTGTGATATGTAAACCATTCTTATAATTCGTAGACATTTCGCTTCCGTCAGAGACTTTGGTTGAGTGGAATGTTTCAGGATTAGGTTGAGCAACGGTAGATTTGTTTGTCTGATGACCCAAATAATTTGACAATGATGTAGCTGTTGGTAAATTTGTAGAGACTTTAGGATGAGACTCGCTGTTATCTAGTTCAACACCTGAAAAACACACAAAAATAAATTCTATTCATTGTGAGTTCTCTCATTATTCCTTTAATTTTGTAAATTGATTGCAATAATCTCAGCAATTATTTAAAAAGCTGTAAAGCTAAGTTTATCGTCTGTTTCCGAATTCGAGGGTACTGTCAGAGGCGGTACCATTAACCAACAATCCATCCACCTAGTGAACAATCTATGTCAGGTTAAAAGTACTATATATCAAAGTATCAGAACTTTGTTAAGCAAATAGTTGGCTAATATTATAACACCAAAATAAATGTTTCATTTTAACAGTGAAGTATTATTGACTACAATTTTTTTAATTAAATGTGCCAGGTAACAAACATTTAGTACTAATTAATTCTGAAGTAACTTCATATTAACCATAATAGTCCAAGTCATAACTTATGCAAAATTTTGTTTCCTAGATTTTGAAAGAAACAATTTTATCAAATTAAAAAGCGTTAATAAAATGTACATAGCCCTTAAGAAAAATATCAGTAAAAATCTCACTATATAGCAAAGAAATATATATACTCTAGAGTTATTATCGTTATTAGATTAAATCTAAGTTTTATTTAAATAGACAATCATATAAAAATTATACCAACAACTATGCACATGTAACATCAGAAGCAATGCATACACATGACAGAGTTGATAAAGATTTCCTTAGATCCGTCCATTATCCTGCAGTCATCTAGCAAAAGCCGCACTAGTTCTCGGAGACCATTCTCAGTGCTCGGCAAAGATGAACTTCTTCCCGGTAACCAATTTGAAATGTCTTCCATCCACCTAGTGGTTACCAGAAGCTCTGTCTTAGAATCACCTTTACTAGAAAATGATGTTACAATGTCGTTGAGCTGCACAGATAGATACTCAGATTTAAATTAGGCCTATAAATCAATCAATCAATAAGATGCTTTTATAAAGCGCACTCTTAATCAAGTCTCTTAACTAAGCACTCAATTGCAGTACATAAAGTTTCACAATTTTTAAATTATATAAACAACGTACTGCAGACATCTATATTCATGAATACTATTCAATAGTTAAAAGTGTAAATGCATAAAAACTTTTACTGATATTAATCAATTATAGATTCTTTAATATTATCACTTTGAGGTCCAGTACTGGACCTACTGGTACTTTCTAGACTCACCTATAGAAGAGCAATACATCTGAAGATTTAATTATAATCTAAATTGAAGTACACTTATATTTCGTGGATACTTAGACTGTTAAAGGAGTATTAAAATCATAATTAGAGTGTACTCATATTTTGTATACTGTCATAGTGAAACAAAGATTAAACTCTGTAATATTTGAATTTTAAAGTATATTCATATGTACCTGAACAGATTTTCTCATTCGAGTCGAGGCCTCAACATTGGCATTGCTGATATCCGTCAGCTCTAGTACAGCGTACGGAACCTTTACGTTATGAAGATAGACAGGCAGCGTCGTATTACATACAGACCAGTCAGCAAGTGAAATGGATACCTGTTCAGAGGTTGCACAAAAACATTAAATAATTAATCATGTTACACTTCTCAATATATGCAATGGGCCACGGATGCATATTGCATAAGTAACCAAGTAACGATGTCATTCAAGTCTGCAATGAGCATGTATCAATTATACTTTATTAAATATAATAATCACACTCCTATTGAATCTAAGGCACTCAATAATATACTCCACTACAACTGTATGCATTCAAAAGGCAACTAATGATTGCCTAACTAATAAAGGCAACAAGATTGCAGATACCTCTGGGCATTACAACCATTTGAAACCAAATTGCATGGACCATTAATGTATCATCTATTGTACAAGTTGCATAAATCCATTACATGTAAATAGAGGACATGATACTATTACAATTGCTTTTCCCTCGAACAATGTAATAATTATCAATAAAGGCCCCCATTTTCTCCTTCAAAATTTATGTCGCAGACATCAGGGATATAAAACAATTTAATAGTACTTAATAAAAAAGTAAAGCTAAGTCAACATCTGTTTGGAACCGTATCAAAAGATACCGTACTGTCCGAAACGGACCAGACCAGGACTCGAACCCGTGACATCCTGCGTATCGAGCAAGCGGTCCACGCAATCCACTGTACATGTGCTATTCAAGCTTCACATGACCTAATAATACTACTACTGATAATATTACTTAATTAATAGATAATTTACTGTCTAACCTGAGGTGATATTTCATACAACTTGAATCCATTGGCTTCACTTAGTTGTATCGACTTATATTTTATTCTTCCACTTTTGCTCAGATTTAACCTACTGAGACTCAGGTTCTCGTTAACGGATCCACGCAGTGTTCTGCAGAGAAGTGCCGTGGCAAGATGTGAGACTTCAAACATTTGATGTGACATCTGCGCAATGGCTTGTCTTCTCTGTTGCCAGGAGATAAAGTCGAGATAAATGTAAGCAAGAGATAACATGACGAAGTAAATTAGATGTTAGAAAGTCTTGAGCTGCGGTATTTTGCTGTGTATCATCGTTCAGGTAATAGAATCTGAACATTAGATATTAAAGAGTCATAATATAAATATTTATAGATTATAGACACATCATGAGAAATGTGCTATGCAATGATCATTGATCTTCCAAAATAAAATTATTGACCGATACATAAGCGGCCCTATAAGCTAAATTGGCATGATGAAAATAAAATTTATCAATTTAATTTCGATCAGATACGAAACAAAAATGCAAACAAAACATTATAACCTACACAACTCTCGGAGATAACAATCTAACCCTAGTTTTTGCCTTTAGAACAATTCAACTATTTCTAAGTAATTTTTAGAGACTTGTACTACATGCACTTTTCGAGAATTCTGTCATAGCTTCGTATAAGCTTTTGATATATTTTCAATCTTTCAAAAGCATTAGTGTCATCCGCTTACTATATGATCATACATCTAGTATTTTAAGCATAGGATAATAAATTGGGATTTTCTATTAATGGATAGATGATTTTAAGGTTTTAATAATTTATTTTGTTTGACTGTCCCAGTTGAATAGCGCAGTCAGTAACCCGTTTGCTCGAGAAGAAATATGTCACGGGTTCGACTCCTAGCCAGGTCCGTCTCTGACAGTGTCCCTCGATACAGAAACAGACGTTAAACTAGGTTTTAAAAGCTGTTTACTTACGAGAACTATTATTGACCATGTTGTTGTTTACCTTCACCAAATATCGCTCACACGCCGGGTTTTTACGTCAGTGTTAACATCAGCGCACAGGAAAAGTCACACAACATAACATCAGGATATAACATAACATAACATAATATGTTATCATCAGGAACATAACATTGAGCTCATTTACTGCAAAGCCCAGAAGCGCAAGTCTTCTTCTCGAGACTACTCTTCAGCTAAATTGAGCCATTAGCCGCAGCCTTGTAGTATGCCTAGCAGTGACAAGTAACAATGTCTGAAATTAGGCAATGCTAGGCAGTGCCCCCCCCCCTGACTCTGAGTGTCGACCAAATAAATCTGCAATAAATTGACTCTAAAATTAACCAACATAGCTGCTCCCCCCCATTTGGACTTATTATTTTGAAAATTCGACCTGAAAATCTCTCCTCTCAATTTGTTATGTGGATAATGTGGCGCAAGTTGCGCCATGCAGCGCTGGGTTTAGGCCTATGGATAAATAATTGTATGATTTAACAAACATCTTGAGATTTCTTGAAAAAGTCTGTTCGGTTTGTCGTTAAGCAAAACGGTGTGCAAAATTGTTTCTTGGATGACGTCACGAAGGCCTGAACCACCCCCCACTTCACCCCTTCCCGCTCAGTCATCACAGAATTTGCATTGTTTACTGATCACTGGAATAGCCTGCCAGCGCTTAATTGAGCCTACGAGGAATAGAGTAATGAGCTATTTTCATGAATTAAGCGCCATTTTTCAACGTCATCAGATTTAATGATAACATGACTCCCAGCTGCCCTCCCATTGGTCATATGCAGGACGAGACGTCACACTGACCAATGGGAAAGCAGTGGTGAGTCACGTGACCGTTGCAATTTTATTTAAATTATAACTTTAACTGCCAACTGAATATAGCTCATTGCGCTTGGCTTATGAGATAGGCCTTGAACCATGACCTTTTTGCTAGAACTATATTTAATTGTTTATTGATCACATGCAGAGCCAAAGCCTAAAGCTGCTGTGTACATTTTTGATCAATTGCTTCTTGTGATACCTAGCAACAAGAGACAAAAGCCTCAACAACAGACTACTAAGATATGGGCAATGGGCATGTTGTAACAGAATTAGCTCAATCTGAGTCGGTTGCTGCAAGTATGAATTGATTTTTTGCAGAAATACCATGTTTAATTATTGCTTCTTATAAAGGTTATAGAGATAAGTTACAGGCTAGCGAATATTGGAGTTGAAGGAGATTACTGAGAATTTCATGGACTGAGAAAAGGAGCAATCAGTCAATTCTAAATGAGCTAGGAATAGAGCCGCGGTTGCTATAGTGAAATAGATAAACAAGAATTGAGATATTTTGGTCATATAATGCGATCAGATGGTTTAGAAAAGGCAATAATGTTTATCATGGGGGAGGGAAAAAGAAATAAAGGGAGGCCGAGATTGAGGTGGTTGGATGGG
>JAQFZF010000791.1:0-15951 GCA_034695365.1 Enchytraeus norvegicus | reverse complement strand
TTTCGAGTAGGCCTATAGTATAATCTGTCACACTTTTTGGTCGATTGTTTCCTTTTCTCAGCTACTTGACCCTCTGTTGTTCATTTGGTAGTACTATATCATTAAACATAGATAATGAAGCGTTTTAAATTCATTTATTGATTACTTGATTTATTAAGTGTAACTATTTGATGCAGCCTACGATGAAGTCGAGCAGTACAGCCGTTGAGATACTTGTGACTGAGAGTGAGATACGAGAGGCTGAGTCAGATATAGTGCTCAATTCTGCATAACCCCCCCTCCTCCCCTATCTTCCCTCCCCCAACTGAGTGTCACTGCTGTAAATGTCTTCCTAGCCCTGATTATTCCTGTTGCTCTGGTCATCCTTCCCCATAATGTATCTAATCGAGATTTTAGTCAGAAGTGCCGAGTTACATGAGTTGTATAATTGAGATTGTAATTTTACTTCTTGATGTTTCTGTGTGTAGTTATGCCACAAGCATCAAGGCTAGTAAGCTGATTCATTATAATTACATGTATATTTTATAGGTTTTAAGGTTTAGTATTGGGGCATCATATGGTATATTATAAAATGTAGGTATGGCAGAGAGAAGGTATCAGGTATCTACCATAGTTGTAATTGTCAGAGACGTCCTTGCTAGATATCAGCAGATAGGGAAATGGACATTAGAATTCATTTAATGTTCGTTATAAACCTTTGTTGCACCATTGTGTACCCAATTATGAAGAATTGTAGACAGCTTATAAATACAATAAGTGTACACAGGTTGTACACTATGTAGTGTTGTACAAGGGATAGTTGTCCACAATCCCTTGTACAACAATTTGTTACATGAAATTGTACACATTTCAGACATGTACACATAATATATGTCTCTAGAATCGTATCAGAACACTTTAATATACCTTTAAAAATTAGGGTCACAATATTTAGAGTTCTACAATCTACAGTCGATTGTATAATTACGAGTAAATATAGTCCTAGTGTATCATTGGTAGTTGGTTTAGTGATCCGATTTACTAACCGGCATAATGCAACCCTTAGCAAGCTGTTTTATAATAATAATAATAATAATGATAAAAGTTCAACGTCCGTTTCCTCATCCAAGGATGATATCAGGAACGTCTCAACAGCACATATCTCAGCAAACCGGTACACCCAAAACGGTTGGCAGAAACACTATCTGAAGAGATAAAATTATAAATTATTGAATTTATTTCTAATGTTGATTAACGGCTGTACTGTGAAAGATTAATTGCTTCAGTTTATTGAATTAGAAATTAATATTACAATATGATGTGCTCTCCATGCTCTAATAATTATTGTTAGCTCTAGTAATGTATCTGTTATTGTGATCAACTTTTCACATACATGTATAATGTGTGTACGATGTATATATTGAGTTTGAATTCCAGTCATTGCTCAATGTTGATTCAGCGCTAGTAATGTCTTTGGTGTTTATTCAAATTGTAGAACTGAGATTCGACAAGTTTTGAATTTAAGAGAACGTCCGACGTGTGTGTATATGTGCACCACCATGTGTATATGTATGCTGCATGCTTTTGTCAGTATAGAATTTTTTTAATTTCAGAGCATCTGGTCTCTACCGAAGATTAGTTTACTAATTATTTATTTGTAAAGGGTTATTTCGTCAGTTTGAACACCTCCCTTTGTGTATACTTTTGCAGCAATATTCTAAATCAGCATTTACAGAATTTTGGACCACGACCCGTCACTGGGCAACGATCTTAATATTGAACGGAGGAAAATCGTCATAATTTTCTCCAAACCAGCAATTTCTAGTTAACATCAAACAGCTTATTTATAATAATGACCTTTTGCTTGCTAGGTGATGATGATTTATTTGTTTTCTTTGCATTCTTGCTAGAGTAAACTAACTGTCAATTCTACATTATTATACTACTGTACAGGGTGCGATAAAAAAAACTGGAACCGCTATTATATTCGTTGTATTTTTGAGACCATTCTGTCTAGGTGTATCAAATTTGCAACGTTTATTGGAAGGCCAGTTCAACATGACGTCTGAAAATTTCATAAAATTCTGTTAATCGATGGCCGAGTTATAAGCGATTTTGTGAGCATACCCATCGATTTTGAGCTGAATATATACCTTAATATACAATTACAGTATGCAAAACAATGAAGCAAAAATTTAATGTTCTTTGAATATTGCACAGCCAAAAAAGCAGTCAGACTTGCGAAAAGCAGTCAAAGAATAACATATTGGCATTAACATACACTAATAGGGCATACTCCTAAAGTTTCTGAATGCGAATGGAATGAGGGAAACTTTTTTTATCCTATGAAAAAATCAGAAAACCGTCACAATTATGTATAGCAGCCATTATGTAATTTAATGTGCTAACTTTTCTGTTTGCAATATTTTATGAATTATGTTTTTCAGAAATTAAACCAGCAAATAAACCAGAAAGCACTGAATTAAACCAGATTTGGCCAAATAAACCAGAAAAACCAGTTTCGAGTGAAATAAACCAGATCTGGTTTAATAAAACCAGCAGTGGCATCACTGGGCCTAAGTAACTGTTGTTCTTTCATTTCTTTAACTTAACTTAACTTAATTATGCTGGTATAGAATGCTATTTCAGTATAATTAAGTTACGTTAAGTGATTTACTGATTCTCGTTTTGATCCAACGTGTATTAAACAGACACAGGCTGTCACACAGCTATGTCAGGTAAATTGTTTAATAAAGTCAAGGCTAATAGCATCAACAACAGCAAAAAGGATTACAGATCTTTATAATTTTGTATCATTGAATAATTAATTAATTAATAATTAATTAATAACCTTGTCACTCAGTGTTTGATCGATAGTAGGATAGAGGCTAGCTGCAGCTGTAGTAGAGCCTATTGTAAAGAGCCAGAAGGAATCTGTTATTCAGTGTATTGAGTTAAAGCCAGCAGTGTATTAAGCACAATTGCGATGTCATTAAGCTTACGTACTTTCATCGTTAGATGAAAAACTAGGCATTAAATATGATTGATTGATTAAAACATAATCATATAATAGAATAATCATATATTCATATAATAATCAGTGATGTGAGGTCTCGAGACCAGTTTTAGAGGTCTTGGTATTGGTCTTGCATGGTCTCGAAGGCAATTAAGGTCTCGGTCTTGGTCTCGAAGGCTCAGGTCTCGGTCTTGGTCTCGGTCTTGATGGTCAAGGTCTCGGTCTTGTCTTGGTCTTGTGTTAAAAAGGTCTTGAAAATTTCAGTACATGTTTTTAAATAAATTATTTATTATCCTTCAATTTTTTCTTGACACGTTTCAGCGGTAGGCACTTGTGTTGGTGCTTGTCACATCCTGATGACGGCATAGTTTACAATTTCATCAGCCATGTACTTATGTGCAAGAGGTGATATGGTTTTGTTAAACAGAAAGCTAATGTAACCTAATGCACTTTTTAAGCAAATAAATACATAAAATTCTAAAAATATTCCTCGATAGGCCTAATTTGGATTATGGTTAGACTATAGTTGGGCTTGCCACAATTAGGTTTAGCCTAAGCCTAACTCTAACCCCAACCCAAAGCCCTAACCGGAAGTGAAAATATTTCATAATAGTTTACAGTTGGTGTATAAATTTGTATTTATCTGTTTTTGTAGCATTGTGCTTTAATTTTTGTGATTTTAACTTAAAGATATTATTTAAAATATTCATTATGTATGCTATAACAGAGGTCTCGGTTTTATTCTTGAAAAAATGAGATCTTGGTATCGATTTTGGTCTTGGAGAATGAGGTCTTGGTCTTGGTCTCGAAGGCTGATGTCTTGATCTTGGTTTTGGTCTTGAAGGCTGAGGTCTTGGTCTTGGTCTTGAAGGCTGAGGTCTTGGTCTCGTCTTGGTCTTGAGAAAAAAGGTCTTGGTCACATCACTGCTTAGATCTGATATAAATGAGTTGGCCCTACGCCTCGATAAAATAATAAAATACTAGACCTTGGGCCCATCATAAAAATATATCCATCAATCAATCAAGTAATTTAATCGTTGACTGGATTATCCGAAAACATTTGAGACGTAGGCCTACAATTTTTATCAAATTGACTAATGTGAATATTTATTAGGTTACAAACAGTTCTATAATTTTTAGAAAACTAATGGGGGCTCTTGGAAAAGCTAGAGTTGTTCCTGGATCGGGTCTAATTAGATCTGGTAGAGCTTTTTACACAAGGCGTGGGTCGGGTCGAGCTAGATTATATAATCTTGCTATATCTCAGAAACCGTAACTAAACACAAAATAATTAATAAAGTACAATAATAAGTCACACTATAATAAGAGCTCTCCAACAACATATGACCCTGTCGCGGGCTACAGGCCCTATTCAACTAGTGCATATGCAATAAGTTACAACTTTTCGGGAGAAACATAATTTTCAACATGGGCCGGGTCGCGTCAAAAAAGGATAAATCTGGCGGGTAGGGTTCACGAAATTGACCGGGAATAACTTTGAGATTGTTAGTGTAGAGCTTAAAGAAATCGAAAATCGAAAGGGCTTAAAATGATGGAATGAAAATGATATACCAAATCCTTCTGCATTGTCAATAATTATTTTAGTTACGGTTCCCATGACACCTCAAATCTAGAGCTATTAAGGGTAAGTGGTCGCCCAGGCTATTAGGAGGATCACCCACAAGGATCCACACCTCCTCCTAATTCGAGCACTGAACATAGACAAGATTTGATTAGTAAGGATTGGTAAAAGTTACCGTAGTGGGTTTGGCTTTTAAAGGCAAGAGCAATTATATAACCCGTCGGAATAATACGGAAGTTCTGTTGAATAATTATGCTTCAGATCGTGTAGGCCTACAACCAATTTATGGGCTAATTGTAGGCTACTTAAGGGTTCGATTGAGTCACTGACTTCTAATAATTATAACTTGTTCTACTTCACAGCGTTTACAAGTTACACCCACTTTCAAGCGAGCTTCTCGAAAATTATATACCTGAGTCCAAAATTAATATTGCACTGTCGCATTGTTAAAAAAATTCGTTAATTGCGGTTTTGAAATTCTTACAAATCATGGGTTTTGTGCATTTTTGTCACAAAAAATCGTTAGTGGTATTTTTTAATGGTATTAATTAGAGACCTCTAGGCCAACGCATTGAGTCAATCAACTTTTGCAAACAACGAAAACAGAGAACTATGGAGACTTTATTGCTTCTTAACAAATTGTACGCAATCATCGTCACTGATGAAGGATTGGCACCAGTCTAGATCATACCTTATTTTGGCCTATGTAGGCTATAACGATCTGTCAATTCAGTGCTCTGCCGGATGGCAGATCCAATGAAAAATCCCGTGTACGCAATCAAAGTGGCGAATCTAGGAATTTTTGGAGTGGGGTAAATTGTTTTTCAAACAAGCATTTTTATCAAGGGAGGGGTAGGTTAAATCTAGGTCAATCGATAGGGGGAGGGTCTATTAGGAGATATTTCTATAGGTCAACTTGTAATTATTTTTATAATAATTTTCGTTTAGCGTCCTGCATCCTCATAGGCTATTAGAGTTCATCGCAGTGCGAAGATATTATCCTCATCACAACCAAGCTAATCATTAGCTGCACTATTATCATGATAATTGACTCTTTCATCAGCATTTCGTGTTTTCATTCTAATATTTTCATACATGACACACCCACATGCTACTACCCTTTTCTTCAATATCAATTTTGTACTTGCATGCTTGTAGCATATTAGGTGATATTTAAATTCTTACTTTTAGTGCCGTGTATTAAAGCCAATATGGATAGACTGACAAAGTAGCAAGAAATAAGAGGCACAGATTCACCGAATCATTACTGACCAATAGGTTCGGAGCTGATCCTGTTTCAGCACACAGGTAACAAGTGTCCTTAATCTAGCGGCATGGTCGCCAGTCTCACTTTCGATCCATAAGTATCATATGCTTGACTTGTATTTACATTCGTAATCATCTGTAGCAGTCACCCACTACGTATTAATTGCTTCCAATTAACCGACCCACGAAGGGATGGTGGGCTTGGTTGGCCCCGTCGTACATCCCGTGTTTTACTCTCTGATTGACTCGACCGGGAATTGAACCCAGATCTTCAGCGCAAAATTTCAATGGCAAATGCGCTTAACTGATAATAATAATCTTGTAAGCTATTGATCTCGCCAGATAGCGATATAGCCGGGATTTGTTTCTAATTCGGCATAGCCAATTGCAGTCGTTAGAGCGTATCTTGGTGATAACTGTGCACACCAACTGCTTCTATTATAGTAATAGAAAGTCAAAGGCTTACAACTCAAGGTCTTCACTGGGCTTTGAACCCGCGATTCAGAGGCCGCAGTGCTGCCATTAGACCACGGAGCCTCTACACTTAACCGATGAGCCAAGGAGAAGAGCGATTTAAAAAGAATATAACCAACTAAATTTAACTATTAGAAAATACTCCAGAATTAAAAACACAGAACACCTCTTTCACTTGAAATATGTCTATTAATTAAAGCATTATCTCCTATATAATTACTAATTAGTTTACAGAACAGCCCTAGTAACATGAAATACGTTAAGAGTTGTTGCTACATGTCATCAATACAAGTGAAGCTAACACTGGAACATTCTAATTAATATGTACAAAGTAAAAGAAATACACTGAGAAATTATATATGTACATTGTACATGTCAATAGAGCTGAATTTAATGCTAGTTTCGAAGCCACACCAGTACGTCACTAGAATTCCATTAATGCTGTTGCTAGTTCAGGATGTCAGCCATGATGCTGACACCCTCTGTTCACTGATTGGAAGAGGACTGGTGCAGGGCTCAGTCTCAGAAAATCTTCGTCGTTTTTAAAATGGCATATTCCTTTTTCAGATATCTCAGATAGCTACATCTATCAATCAATGAGAATTTAACGTCCGTTTCATCATTTGACGACGACATCAGGGACCTATCTACATGGTCTCACTGATCATCATGACACCAGAAATGTACAGTATATTTCCTTACTGTAGGATGCTAGAAGCAGTATGCGATTCTCAAAACAAACAACACGAACCTTCAAATTCATGCAGCAAAAAATCTAAGAGCCGCTGAGTTGCTAAAGAACTGGATCTAACCCCAGCAAAGACATCGGGGCGAGCAACAACAACATATAACAATATCAAAATCAATGAAAAACGTGGAAATTGCTTATGTTAAATAATTATCGTCTGCTTAGTGCTCTAAATAATCATGCCATTAATGTTTATATTTTATGTTATATCAATCAATCAACAAATGAGAATTTAACGTCCGGTTTCTCACCCGAAGACGATGTCAGGGACGTACAAGTACATGTTGCATTCAACATATTGTCAATATATTAAATAGAAGCGGCATAGTGCTGTCTAGCTATACAAGGCTCTATCAAGTATCTCACTACACACTACACGTTAACATGTTAATTCTGTCACTATTTCTGACGACCACATATACAACCGAACTGCACAATCTAACAGAAATACTCTGTGCAAGCGTAAACTATCGGCTGCGAGTAGACAGAGAAGCAAAAATGAGTCAAATTAGATTCATCTTCGTGTTGTCTACACTAAAATTAGTGCACAATGATACGTTACAAACATTAAGAATAGAGAAGAATGTATCTTTGACACAGAAGCAAACATAATATTTATAATATAAATGTATATAAAAGATAAAAACACTGGATATATTATATCGGAATAACTGTTAGTTCATTTTAGGCTTTCATCTTAGACATTATCCAAGAATCTAAATTCAGAATTTAGTGTCATTGGCAGCATCCTGTGATGATGTAAGTGACATTAAATTGCTTCTTAGAAACAATCTATACTTTATAACTATATATAAATAACCATTAAAATCACCTGAAACCTATTTACATTTTACACAAAAACAACGCAAAACAAGTTCAAAAGAATTATTCAAATAACTATCTCTTAATCTTTGAAGCTGTACATGGAATAAATAGTATATTACATAATTTTAAAGTAGTGAATGAAGAAATACGGTAGCCTACTACTATAAATCATCCAATTCATGGATCAGACAATATTTATTTAGGCTACTTTATATTAGATCAGCCACAAACAGGATGTCATATTAGATTGAATCTCTAATGAAACACAATTAGTTAATTCAATAAGTAAGTAGGCCTACTAATCTAACAAAATGGCACTTTGCTATCCAAAATATACAAGCGTAATTTTGTGAGAAAATATAAACTTCAAAAGTGCAAGCTCCTACAAAACATCTAGATAATTATCTGCTAGTAATCAAATATCTAAGGTATCATGGCCTAAATATGAATCCAATAAATATCAATTTAATAGATTAAACTCGGAAAGTACAGTACTACAAATACTGACAGTTAAAGAATGCACGTTGTGGCAATAAAGAGCAATTAAAAGAATTAGTTCGCACTACAGGCATTCCACAATATAAAGAATTAGTTAGAGCACTATATAACACAATAAGCTGACTAGCAATAAATAAAATCTTTATATTAAATTAAGAACTGTATCTGAATAAAATATCCAAGCAAGGTTAAAACTACTTTGGCTAAATTAGTACAACTAGTCCCTATAATCGTAAACAAATCTATCAAAAAGCGAAACCAATAATTACGATTGCTTGCTAGAATCATTACGACGAGAAAATATTAGTCAAAACGCTTTGAAAGATTTTACAATGCAGGATATGTTCAACTACCAGAAGCGAGAATATAAATACACATTCATACATTACTTGAGGCCTATTATAACTTGCAGGTAAAGTTAAATTGAAGTGATATAAGGAGTTTTCTATAACTAAGTTCCACTCACATAAAAAATTTGAGGAGATATTCCATACAGCGGTCCATGCAAAATTTTTAAAATTAGTATTTCATTGATCATGAAATGTGTTCATTTCCACTCGCGTAACTTACATGCACGCTCAAGCAGCTGCAGCATGCTTAAAGAAGGTAAAGAATATATAAAAGTTGCACAATAATTGCTAGTAAACATTTCAAGACAATTATTAATAGTTCATTTGACTAATTTTGTTACTCCGAATGTGCTAGGATTGGCCAATTTTCAAAATATTGTGTCCAATATAGAGATCTAACAGAACTTTCTATCTCGCGCTATGATGGCTATAAAGCCAAAGCCGAATTTAACGTCAGTCTCGCAGCAACTATATCAGCCAGATTAACATTGACTTTTCTGGTTTATTGAAACCATTTTTTGGTCGACACTGTAATAAACTGCAATACGCAGAAATAATCCATAGTATAGTGGTAGCTTGAGAGTCAATGGCACCAGAAATAACGACAAACCGTGTTCAATGCTCCATCATGGCGGCCTTAGAGTTGCAACATTCAGCAAGCTGCTTTACGCTCCTTTGCTAGTAGAAGTAATAAATGTACATTATGCGTTCTAGACAACTACAGAAGCTAGGCGAATTCGAAATCTAATTCCGTCATTCTTACCGGATTGTGAAACAGATGCATGTGCTATTTAAAACCTACAACATGTTTGAAGCTACAATGCAGCAAGATACAATGATTGAACATTACACTTCAGACTGTTACAACAGTGGTCACAGATAAAATACAGAAGCTATTATTTTTTTATATAGCTACAGCATATATAATATCTATAGGTTACATATTTTATACACGTAGGTTAGCATGCTAGATCCAATGCGGTACTCTATAAATTGGTCAATGCTGTATCATTTAAACACTAACTATGCCATAGATAGACAAGTACACTACAAGCTAGGTCATCCAGTTAACCATGGTAAAGGGAGCTTGATGTTAAGCCCAGTGGCATCATTCAACAATGACTGCCAGGCCAGTACCCATGGCCCTATTTCTAGGGCAAGTGATCAACCGACTAGGCTATCAAACCGGGACAACATAACACAGTGAGAAAATTTTATTACCCATTTCCTCACCCTGAGGTGATATCAGGGCACAGTAGCAACTACAACATTTGCTGTTAATTGCTACTGCTAATAAACAGAATGTTTCGACTACATCACTACCTAGATCTTTGAATCGCTGGAGTGTCGGTCACGCTGTAGCCGCTGATATAGCCGCTAAGCCGTCACCAGAACAAACCGGCTTCTCTTCAGAAACATTCTCACCGCCCGCAGTAGACGGAGTGACGTGTGATGGAATCAACTTAGGGTTCAGCAACGGCTTAATACTCAGTTCTGTCAACAAATAAGAACAAATCAACTTTGGGTTCAGTGAAGGCTCAATACTCAGTTCTGTCAACAAAACAAGAACACATTTATTTCATTAGTGTGAAGACTCAATATTCAAATCTCCAAAAATATAAAAACCTGTCACATGTTACATTAATTATAATAACTAAATAGATCAATAACGATTCACATGAACACCACAAATTGTCAGTTCAATAAATATACTGTGGGTAAAATCCAGACTATACACCTCAGAAATTGATTCAGAGTTTGATAATAAAACGAATGGCAAATCTTGAACGATATTACTGAAAATATTATTTCTTGAGCTGCAAATATAGTACAGACATTTGATTAACTAAGGAAAGATAAATAAGCCTCCATGATGACTGGGCGAAAGTTATATTGCTTGTGGCCATTGATTTCTGGCTTCTGATAAACTTGCAAAATTGTTTATTATTCCTACACTGTTACTATGGGTACAGATATCGACATCCAGTGTGACGTTCATCGCTTTGGAAGTACATTATCGTTCCTGTTCTTAACTCTTCTGGTCCTTATTTATAATCCTACGGTGCAGACCTACATCGTCGCTAATTCAGATCTAAATTGATAGCAGAGTCCTAGATTGATTGATTGATTGATTGAGACCTAGTGGAGAGAAGTTGAAGAGTGGAGGTACTCTTTCTCACTACTCTCTATTGATTGACTAATTGCTAGCACAAACCATGATTGATTGACAACACAGACGTAGATTGATTGATTGATCAATTGATTGATAGCAAAGACCTAAAGGAGAGAAATTGAAAGTAGAGGCAACTCTTTGCAGTTAGCTACTCTCTCTTGATTGATCAATTGATTGATTGCAAGCATAAACCAAGATTGATGCTAGCGCAGACCATGATTGATTGATTGATTGCTAGTACAGACCACGATTGATTGATTGATTGATTGATTGCTAGTACAGACCTAGATTGATTGATTGCTAGTACAGACCTAGATTGATTGATTGCTAGTACAGAGCTAGATAGATTATTGATTGATTGATTGATTTATTGATTGACTGATTGCTAGTACAGACCTAGAGGAGAAAAGTTGAACAATAGAGGCATCTCTTTGCCACCACTATCTATTTATTGATTGATTGATTAATTTATTGTTTGCTAGCACAGACCCTGTTTGATTGATGGCGCAGACCATGATTGATTGATAGCATTAGCACAGATCATTATTAATTTATGACAAAGACCCTGGTTGATTGATTGATTGTTAGCACAGATCATGATTGATTGATAGCATGGACCTTGATTGATTGATTAATTGCTTGCACAGACCTAGACTGATTGCTTGATTGATTGATAGCTAGTACAGACCTAGAGGAGAGAAGTTGAACAGTAGAGGCAGCTCTTTGCCGCTAGGTAGACGAGTTGAGGAGTCACGCAGTTCATCAAAGTAGAAATGTGTGCAGGCGTCTATAGCTGAGAGCCTCTTAGAGGGCGTGTACTCTAACAGCTGACTGATGAGGTCTATAGCATCAGTGGAGGTACGAGGTCTAAATACCTGTCAATCAATCAATCAATCAATCAATCAATGCTGAGAGTCTCTTAGAGGGCGTGTACTCAACAGCTGACTAATGAGGTCTATAGTATCAGTGGAGGTAAGAGGTCTAAATACTTGTCAATCAATCAATCAATAAATCAATCAATCAATCAATAATCAGAACAAACCCACCGTTCTATATCTTAACATATTCATCTCAGTACCATCTCAGTAACATTCACACATACCTTCAAAACCCTGTGTAACATTGATGTATAAAATTTAAATTTATGTTGTGATAAATAAATAAATTAAGAGTTAATTTATTAACTAAAGAAATCTATAATTCATTTATTGCAATTGTTACCTTAGACCATGGATGAGCTTTGATCTGAGGAAATCTAAACTCCTGATAGTTAGGATTCATCTCACGGATCTGTTCACGAGATGGCGTGCCCAACACTTTGATGATCTCCACGAGCTGATCAACGCCGCTGTCTCCGGGAAATATCGGCTGACCGAGGAGCAGTTCTGCTACCACACAGCCTGCTGACCACACGTCTACACATACAAACACACATATGTATACAGCCTGCTGACCACACGTCTACTCTACACATAAAAATACACGTATTAACAGCCTGCTGACCACATGTCTACACATACAAACACACGTATACACATCCTGCTGACCACACGTCTACACCTACAAACATGCATACTAACAAATACACATATAAACATACAAACAAATATATATGTTATACAAACAAATAAATATCAGACGAAATGGCAGGTGTTCTGATGCAACACAGCCTGCAGACCAGGCATCTGTTAATCAAACAATGTTGTGCAATGATCATACCAGAAAATATCTAATTTAATACCAAGTGATAAAATCGTTAGGCAATTATGTCAGTTATCCATTAAATGCCAGTCCTGTGTATGTTTGACATCAGCTACTAGAGTCTCTTTATAATGTGCAGGCAAAGTTAGAATGGGGAGAGATAAGAGATTTCACCAGAACTCTATGTTCTGCTAATATTGAAGAAAATTGGTGAAACTGAAGTTACGAAAATGAATTTCCCATAACATATTTTATTAACATAGAATCTCAGTTGGTAACTAGTTTTTGATCTACACTTGTATTTTACTGTCTGATCAGCTTCTCTCGGATTCCCTGTCCTTGCATAATGCATTTTTTTAGATTTTAGATTCATGACCTTACCATACATGCCAACCAACGGAGCCACTAATAATCTTACACATTAGTATATAAGAAATATAAACATATAAATTACATATACAAACGTACATGTATGCAAAATATTAACACATATAGGCACACACTTACATTAATAATGATTAAAGAACCTTATAAATTATTATTGCTGCTGAACAGTTTCAACAGTACGCACCTATTTGTGAGGAGTAGTCGGTGGCACCAAATATGAGTTCCGGAGCACGATAATATCTCGAGCAGATGTACGAAACGTTCGGCTCACCACGCACCAGATGTTTGGCACTGCACGATACATCATATATAATGTGATTATATATATATCAAGCAGAGGTCTAGGCTACCACACTAGTTGTGGCTTTTTGCTGCAAGAGTATTTCGCTCTCCATTTTCCATCTGTGGCAGTTTGCAAAGAGCAGCACTTCATAAATATACTTGTTAATTGATTGATTGAAATTAAAAAGTCCAATTTCTATATAACAAAAACTTAAATATTGATAACTTTGTATGGCAGCACTGTATCGCCTTCTTCAATTAAAAAGTAAACTGTAATTTTTTTTGTAAATAAAATAATGTATTAAAAGTATTGAACCCAATTTTTTTAATTTATAAAATTTTACAACAGAACACAATCTGTCATTTAATCTGACGACGATGTCAGGGACGTCATGATATAGTAATGGTTGAAGTAAATTTTAGAACTTTGTGACACAACTAACAAAGCAATACAATGAGGATCTAATGACTGTTACACAGTTTCCTCACCCGAAGTGGTGTCAGGTACTATCATAAGCATCATAACATACAGAAATGTAGAAGTCGGTTTGTTGATTATACTTCTAAAAATGGCATCATACCTGCCGAAATCACAAAGTTTGAGAACGCCAGAGTCAGGGTCCAGCAAAAGATTCTGTGGTTTGATGTCCCGATGACAAATACCTTGAGAGTGGATGTACGCTAGACTGCGCAACAGCTGATAGGTGTACAACTGTAACACATACACATACAAATACCTTGAGAGTGGATGTACGCTAGACTGCAACAGCTGATAGGTGTACAACTGTAACACATACACATACAGGTGTACAACTGTAACACATACACATACAGGTGTAGGTGTACAACTGTAACATATACACATACAGCATGATACAGGTGTAGGTGTACAACTGTAACCTTTAACACATACAACATTGGTGCACATTGTACAACTCTATCACATACAGGCATAGGTGTACAACTGTAATACATACTGGTATAAGTGTACAACTGTATCACATACTCATACAAATACCTTGAGAGTGGACGTACACTAGACTGTGCAACAGCTGATAGGTTTACTGTACAACTGTAACACATACAGTCATACACATACAGGCATAGTGTACTGTACAACACATACTACTACTATTACTTACTACTACTATCATATTACTATAACACATACCACAAAAAAGATATAGCTGTACAATTGTAACACATAGTGATACAGGCATAGGTGTACTGTACATTGTACAACTACCACAATTACCACAAATTATCATTTATCAATTATCACATTTGACATACCACAATTTTAAGAGATATAGGTGTACAAACTGTAACACATGTAGGACCAATGTCCTTGTTAAATATAGAGATGCCTTGGTATTCTCAAATAAACATTGAAATACACACCAGATATAGGTGTACAAAGTACTGTAACAGTGTAACACATACACATACAATTAACTTGAGAGTGGGTGTATGGTTGACTGCGCAACAAATGATAGGTGAACAACTGTTATAAAAAAATAGTTATTACAAATTAAAAACAGATACGTATATTAAAAATAAGAATCAAAGATTACAAATAAGAAACAGATACTACAAATGAGAAACAGATAAAAATATTTACAAACAAGAAACAGGTATAACAAATAAGAAACAGATCTTACAAATGAGAAGCAAACAAATGTTACAAATTTATAAGAAACAGACGTGTAGAACTTTAAAACAAATCAGAAACAGATATGACAAATGAGTAACAAACATTACAAATGAGAAATAGATATATATATATCACAAATCAGAAACAAATATTACAAATGAGAAACAGATAAATATAGAAACAAGAACACTCACCTTAACATTTAGTGGCGCCAGTGTTTGCTTGTTCTTACTGTAGTGCCTAGCAACACGATAAACTGTCTCTGGAACAAACTCCAGCACTAGGTTGAGATAAACCTCATCTTTCTGTAAAGATACAGATGTTAAATTGTATTGTTGTATTAAACAGAATAAAATAAATATGAATTATGTAAATCAATCATTAAACAGGTTTCTAGCCTGCCCTAGCTTAGAATCAAATTCCTATCGAACCTACCAATAGTTCTCAATAGTTTACATAAATATTCTATAGGTACCACATTAATCAAAATTATTATAAGAAGGCCTACTACAAGAGGCACAAACAACTTTAAAACAAATTTCAGTATATACCGATAAAATTGATATTTTTATTATATATAGCTGCACAAAACACTATGAGAGAATAGGGTTTATAAGTACACATTTAAATTCAGTTCATGATTGCAGATATACAATACATACATTATTGTATTGCATATAATATATGTACTAAAAATACCACGGGTTAAGACACACATGGGTTCTAGACCTTCAATGCATCAGAGATAGTTTCGAACAATCTGCAGGCCTGTAAATCTTAGGGACTCTCAACTCTCATTACCATGTTTTCTAAAAAGACTTAAAACTATATTTTTCTATCGAGATTATAATCAATTGCACTAGCACTCTATGTCATATTGCATACAGCGGCGCTTCATAAATATCCTTTTTATTTTTATTTTTATTTTTAATTGCCCTAGGTTGTAAACGACCCTGGGCTAAAAAATATGATAAAATTGATTTTAATACGTTAAAAAAGAAGTATAGATAAAAAAA
>JAQFZF010000790.1:0-15959 GCA_034695365.1 Enchytraeus norvegicus | reverse complement strand
ATTTTTAGGAGGGGCCAGATTCAATCGAGGCCAATCGAGGGGGGGGGCAAGGGTCCAAAACAGTGTTGTCAGATTATGTCTATAGAAAGAAACATCAAAATCGCGAAAAAAATTATTTAAAAAGCGCTGTCAAAAATGCCTAAAAATCGCAACCACAGACCATGACCATGAATATGACAGTATTCATTTATCAATTAAGTCATAGTATACATTATAGGCCTATTCAGTTTAATTTACACTCTCATTAATTTTATCTTGACTACTGCTAACATATTCAGAGTCACCATCCTTTGTCTCGTGGACCTCGAGACGCGAACTCGTCAGCGGCTCGTCCGCCGCTTTATCAACAATTCGTATTTCAAGCATTAGCACAGACATTTTCACTTACAAACAAAATTAACAAAATTAAGAGAAAAATAACACTGATCACGCTCAGTGTCATTTTCTGTGATTTTCATCTAGTTCTCTTTCAATGACATAGATGAAAATTGATAACACTTGCATCATGTTATCATGTGACGAATCTTAATAGCTGAATCTGAAAAGATTCATGTACTCAGAATATGCTTTAGTACCTATTTTTGTTTACCTATTATTATTTCATTTAAATATTCAAGCAAAATTTGCTAATAAGCAAGAGTTTACAATGTGTCAATGACTTTGCTATGAATCATAACAAATAACTTTAAACAGTATGGTTATTAAAAAAACCTACACAAAAGAGCATTCTCCTGAAAGAAATACTACAATAAAGCATACTCCTGAAAAATCTTCACAAAAAAGCATGCATGCTCATGAAAACGCTACACAAAAAAGTACATTTTCTTATTGCCACAAAATAACTCAAAAAATACAGAAAAAAGCAATATGGTAATGCTGGTTCAAAAGAGGTGTTTTAATGGGTCAAATTACCTAATTTTTCAAGTCGACGGGGCCTCCCGTCAGGTCGAGGGGGGGGGGCCATGGCCCCCCTCCCCCTAAATCTGCACCTGCTTCCACACTATTTCATGGACAATGTTTAATATTTAACATCTAAAACTTTTCTCGTCCCTGAAAGATCCTACAAGCCGAGAGACTGACTTAATGTCTTGCTTACTGATGTAAAATGAGAAACTTAGAAAATAACTACTGATAAACTGAAACTGAAAGTTCTAAACTAAACGAAACTGAATGAAAGCTTTCACGTACCCCTAGGGTTGTCTCTTGTATCGACCGAGAAGAGTTTTGTTGGTTGATTAGGAAAACTGAAGACGTGTATCTCGTTACGTAAAACAACTATCAGCCTGTGAAATTAAATAACATCACTCTTTAATAAAACACCACAAAAATACCCACGTATGAAATATAAATACATAAATCTAAGAATAACTTAAATGCAATAATGCCCTTATCCCATAATACAATTAATGTATCATTGCATAGATTTTATTGGCCAGACTACATGTACATTGTACTAGGAAGGTATGTGAGCTTAAAATTGTGCTCTGCCCTGTGTGTACCGAGGCCATAAGTAGAGGCCTCGGAAACACAGAAATGCTAATCATCTTGTTATGAAAAGCTCCATAAACCATCATCTAAACCAATTTAGTTTTAACAGACTTACTGTAGCAACATCAAATGAGTTTTTACACAGCGTGAACTACCCTGATTATGCCATTACTTCACAGGATTATAAAACCTATATTAGTGCTCAAATGAATAAAAAAATACTTGATTAATCTTACCTCTCTTGTTTTAACCTGACAGCGAGCACAGGCTGTGAGAAAGAAATCTCAAATATGATCTTCTGCTCAAACTGTTTCTTGGAGTCATCCAGCACCAACACTGAAATAATACCGCACAATACAATCTCTCTCTCTCTCTCACTCTCTCTCTATGGATTATTAGAACACATATTTAAAACAAAGGTTTCAATGTATAGTTCCAACACCTAGTTCAAACAGATAATTCAGATACATGGTTAAAATAGATGATATCAACATATGGGCCTAGTTTCAACAGATAGTTCCATCGGATGGTTCCAATCGTAGTTCCAACAGACAGTTCTGCAGAGAGTTCCAACAAATAGTTCCAGCAGATAGTTCCTATGTTAATTCCCAACGACGCTTAGAACAGATCTATAATTTAATACAGACAGTTTCAAAAGATAGCTCCAATGGATAGTTCCAATCGTAGTTCTAAATGTATAATTAGAGCAGATAGTTCCAACAGATTGTCTCTAGTAACTACGGATAGTTCTAACAGATAGTTCCAACATATATTTCCAACGAATAGTTCCAACAGATAGTGCAAATGGGTAGTTCAAACAGATAATCCTACGGTAGTTTCTATGGATTGTTAGAGATTGTTCCAACGTATATTTCCAAAATATAGTTCAAACGGATAGTTCCAACAGATAGTGCCAATGGATGTTTCCAGTGGTAGTACCTATGGATGGTTAGAACAGATAGTTCCAACAGATAGTTTCAACAGTTATTTCCAACAGATAGTTCCAATGGATAGTTCCAATAGATAGTTTATACAGATAATTCCTATGGTAGTTTCTCTGGATGGTTGGAACAGATAGTTCCAACAGATAGTACCAATGGATAGTTCCAACAGATAGTTCCAATGTTCACATTGTTCCAATCGATGCTTGGAACAGATAGCTAACATTTCAGATATGTTAAGTATGTACTATACACTGTATACAGTCATTTAGCAATAACTTGATTATCTAGGTAAGACAAAGAAATCCTACCAGAGTACTCCGCATATTTAGGATTGCTACCCCCTCCCACGATAGCAAGCAGGTTAGAGCGGTTGAGCATTTCTACCATGGCAACACTACCGACCTGTGCTTGAGCTGCCAAATATAGAAAACATTGACAATTTATATGGAATCAATCAATCAATCAATCAAGCAATCAATGATAGCATCTAGGCTAGACCAAGATGAGGTCAGCTTCTATAATATTTTCTATTACATAATTATTGCATTAAAATTGTCAAAACACTGACATTGTCCTAGTTAATTTAATTAAGAACAATGATAGTGTTTTGACAATTTTATATGTCTCATGTATTTCATAGCTCTAGCTCAGATGTTACGTAATTATGCTCTATAAGATGAACTATCCTGCTATTTTCATTTGATGTTTCTGATTTTACTGAGGCCCTTTCCTGGTTCTTTGATTTGCTGCAAAAAGATATTCAATCAAAATTGTCAGTCCACATTTTCTAACTGAGCCTAAGCTGGGATACCTGTATGGACATGTCAATCAATTAATGAGAATTTAATGTCCGGTTCCTCACCTGAAGGCGATGTCAGGGACACCCAAGCATGTGCAACCAACAGAACAATCCTGCAAATCATACACTAGCACATATTTGAATATATTAACAATTGAAATTTCATTGGTTTATCGGTAATCTTTAGTTTCAAAATATTTTTTCTTGCAGTGCTCATTAAATTGTATTTAAAAGCTGAAGCTACGCTTGATGCTTAACATCAGTTTTTGCATAGAAGGATACCGCCAGAGAAGGACCCGGCTGGGACTCAATCTCACGACATCCTGATGCTTATAGAGCAAGCTTTTAATTGACTACCGTACGCTATCCAACTTGAAGTTCTGTTTGAGTGGACAGGCTGTTAGTTCAAATATTGTTGGGGACGCCCCCGAATCTTCGTCGGATGAAGAAATGGACAATTAATTTGCCTTGATTGATTGATTGATTGGTTGATGCAATGTGTCACTTACCACATCTAAATTTCTGGACTAGAGGGTTAACATTGTAAATCCTAAATCCACTCTCCATCGCACACGAAAAACATCCTGAAAATATAAATTTGC
Organism: Enchytraeus norvegicus; assembly: GCA_034695365.1. Taxonomy (NCBI): domain Eukaryota; kingdom Metazoa; phylum Annelida; class Clitellata; order Enchytraeida; family Enchytraeidae; genus Enchytraeus; species Enchytraeus norvegicus. The sequence goes on along the minus strand of JAQFZF010000790.1, from coordinate 12,126 downwards.
CTATGGTATAATTATAAATTGTAAAATAGAAGTTATCCAATTATTGTATAATTTTATAATAATTGTATGCCCAAATTACATTGCCCATTGCCCAAGTCACATCAGCGATGCAAAGAATAAACCCACTGAAAGCTTCAGTAAGTGTAGTTGTTTTGCAGAACTTTCTAAGTCAACTATTTCAGTCACTGAGGAAGGCAATGTGAAACCACCTGAGAAGCCAGATTTTTTCTTTAAGTAAGGCAATGATCACATATCGCGTGTGGCAAAAGCAAAGCCTTTGTGAAGGGATTGTGACTTATTTGCTTATTTACCACTTGATTTATATTGTTTTAATTGATTGATTGTGTGCTCATATTGAGCAATAATGCAGACTGTGTATGAATTTGTGCTTTGGACAGGTCTGTAATTTTACAGAGCACTGGATAGATCTAAATATATTTAGAAATTAATTTAATTTCAAATTTACCTGATTTCAAATCATTGTTTCGCATTAATTAGCATGAGACAAAATATGAAAAGTACATTAATAATAAAATAATTTAATATAGACTAATAAATATATTATAAAATTGTGTTAGGCTACAAACCTAAGTACTGTACTATTCCTGTTAAAATAGACAATTTAAGACAAATACTTACAGAGGAATTGGCTAGATAGATCAATGATTTAGTAATGAAATTAGGTGTGAATGAGCATTACAGCAACGATACAATTAACCAGTGGGAAGGCAGACTACAAAAAATACAAATTTATTTAACAAAAACTAAGAAAGCAAACCATGTAAACACATTGACATTTGTGGAAATAAACTAAATTTATTATAAACTGTCGTGAACCACTAGAAAGCTAACGAGATAGATATATATTATATAACATACCATAATCCTGATTGAAACGTATGTTAAGTATGTCCCGATTTTTGTGTCTGGCCATAGTAATGTCACCTGATAAAAGAAACTGTAACATAATAGTAATCTCATTTCCACTATCAAAATTGCACAAGGCAGCATATAATATACACCGTGTTGGGAAAAAAACCGAGAAGACGATGTGCTCTCGATTTTTCTACCCAAGTAATAGTGTGTTTCCTTTGATATTTGGCATGCATCACCAGGGGCCTATTTGTGATCCATGCTAAAAATTTAAAGAGATATGGACGCATAATCACTGAGATATTTCATTGTGTGCATGGCTCCTTGTAAGGTCTTGATTCCCAATATGGACAGAACATCAGAATACATTATTATACAGTATGTTCTTCGTATATTGCCTACACGTGACAATGACGCATGTTGACACATCACATGTTCGTCAGGTGTAAATTTGTTTATTTGGTTATTTTATTTTATTTTTACTCCTCTCCTATCCCAATTAGCCATCGTTGCCTTATAGATGGCGAACAATGACAGCCAGCGCAGAATTCGAATAACCATCCTGAGAACCTGTTTTTTTATTTTCTTGACAACTGACCGGAGATTCGATCCTGGGTCACTTGCTTTTGAGGCAAACATTCTACCGATGTCGCTAACACCTCTGATCTGCCCATATCGGGAATCAAGACCTTACTAGGAGCCACGCACCAAAAGAAATATCTCAGTGATTATGCGTTCAATTCTCATGAAATTCTCAGCATGGATCACAAATAGGCCCCTGGTGATGCCTGCCAAATATCAAAAGAAAACATGCTATTACTTGGGTAGAAAAATTGAAAAACATATCGTGTTCTCGGTTTTTCATTTTTTCAAAACGCGGTATATATATATATATATATATGTTAAAAGTACCGGTATTTGACTCACAACCAGGATATGAGGGGTAAAGACTCAAAGTTAGACAAGTCAAAGTCTGCGCTAAATTACTATGAGCAGGTTGACATAATACATAAATGACATTCAATTAAATAAAAATGAATGGGTGAGGTTTGGGTTTATAAAGGTTTTATGTTCGTGATTTAAAGTTGTCACTTCTAGAGACAATACAAAAATATAATAATAAAATTAAAATGTTAAGAATGGAGCAACAGTTTAAAGAACTAACTTTGAATAAATAAATAAAATCATCTAAATTAAAACCACAATATACACATATCCGTACTAATTTACGAATATCCCAGTTGCAAATTATTTCACGTTCGTTTGAGGTGGTGAAATCCAAGTAAACAATAGAAACAAGTAACAACTAGGTCTAAATGCATAACATTCCAACACAACTAAATACAGATCAATTATAGCCTTTCGTCAGATTTGTAGTATTTTTATGATTTATTTCAATTTTAGGAAAATATTTGAAATATTTACCTAATTCCGATGATTTCATTAAAAATTCTTAAAATAAAATTATTTTTTTCACTGATGTTTATTATTTACTTCTGTAATTATCCACAGAATCAGCTCTGTATTATTTTTATCCAGAATCCAGAATTGAATAAATTCAAAAATATGTGATTTTTAAACATTATTAAAGCTACTGTAAATATGGTACATCAAATTTCATTAAATAGTTTGAGAGGATAATATATTTGGGATTTATTTGTAAAACATGCGTAAAAAATAATAATTTTGAACCTCCTTAAAATGCATGGGAATTTTTCCAATAGATTCGAGTGTTTATTTGCTCACTACGCCCGGTGGGTTTATTAATCTTCTTTACCAAAACTAATGTAACTCATGACAACAACAACACTTTTAAAGTTCGACGTACCACCGTCAATGACAGCATTATGCATAAGCGTAGAATACATGGTGAGGGGCTACAGCCCCCTCTCCCAATTTCGGTCGTCACCAGACAAGCCTGTCATTTTAAACGCATTTTTCTTTTCTTTTTAATTTTTCACCGTTTAAGTAGACATTATTCAAGTCTTTTCAATTCGGACCATTTCAGCAGTTATCGGGCCGACTCTCTATTTCGGATTGTTTTGGGGCAGAAGTTAAATCTGACCCCCCCCCCCCCCCCATAATAAAAGTTATCTTACGCCTATGACAAGTTGACAACATAAATGTAGCCTATAGGATCAATAGGTCCAGGCTACGCAAAGCAGAAGTCAAACCGAAAAGCTACATGTATTATAACTTGAAAGGTTCTTTAAAGGTTCTCTAGGCCTACAAATCCAGAAAACCTGTGCACTTTCAAGCAGGGCGACTAAACTTTAAGTAACGGTCAAAATTCAATCATCTGATCATTGAGTTACAAGTAAACTTTGCAGTCTTCAGCCAGCTGCTCCACTCTTCGTTGCTAAGGACAGAAACCAGAACGTCGCACATTTGAATGCAAAAGTGGATTTGTATGCAAAAGTGGACCAACTCACAAAACAAATTATTTTATTCTATTTTCAAACTCATAAACTGAAGGCATAGTATTTCTTGCCAGTGTTGTAGAACACCATTATATACAGTAAATAACAATAAAATATGATTAAATATTATGAAAACAATTCGGAAGTATTGTTAAATTAAACATCAGTTTTTACTATATTTCTGATGTTACTTGGTCCACTTTTGCATACAGCCATTCATTTATTCTAACACACTCTGAATTTAAGCACAATTAGGTAAGGCAATTAAATCTTGTGTGGACTTTTTTCTAGGTAATGTTTGTAATGTACATTGTGTAACTACTTATGACTAGGCCTATGTAGGGCTATGTTAATTGTTTCTTTCGTATATAATTAAAGTCCGGTTCCTCACCCAAGGTATATGTCAGTGAAGTCAAGCAGAATGCACATTGCACAACGGCAAGCAGTTCTGTACCACCAAATCACACTTGCTACGTCCTTATGCCGTTGGCAGATTATAAAACGGACGTTAGCCTAAATTCGTATTGACTAATTGATTCATTGCTATTGCATAGACCAAAGACAGATCCGAAAGTTAGATCCGAAATAGTGCAAGTTCGTGTCCATAATAGGCCATTCTAGCCTACACAATTCAGAGCGCTTCTCGAGTCGAGACTTAGTTACGATTGCAGTACATAAAGATTGTTGATTGATTGATTGATTCTAGACGATACGCTGTAGATATTGCAATTTCTGCAGTAGAAGAGCATTTTTCTGTTCCAGTCTAGAGACAGAATCTCTCACAGTGTTCAACATAGTGGATGAGACTTCTGTCTGTAGACTGCGAATGTAAATCACAGCAGCTTGAAGAATTGCTCCTTTATGTTTCTTTATTCCAACAAAATTTCTCTCAAAGCCGCTCGAGCATGATTCTCCGTTCCATAGGTTCCGCTGAAAGCGCTCCCTGACGTCATCCGAACATGACGAAGCGGGCGTTAACCCATGATAATTGCTTTTATTACAGTTGCTGCAATTTTCGGAGTTGTATGAAGTAATTTTTCTGTTGCTGCAATTTTGTTGGCTGTTTGAAGAGCTGTTAAAGTCTATACTACTTCGATTCTCGGTGACAATTCCATCCAAGTTGCAGAAGTTGTAATATTCCTTTGGGATTTTATTACATGTTGTACAAAGTTTGATGTCGTGTATGCTTTGAGGCGAGATCTTGGAACTATATGAATGGTGGCAGGAAATAAACCCGACGTGATCGCTTTCCAATAGGCTGTAAATAATAAGTAGTTCATATTCTGTACAATTTTTACTTACCGTATAAAATAGACGAATGCGCGAGGGCTTAAAAATATATGAATGAAGTGAAAAAAAAGTAATAGGCTAATTATTGATTGATTAATTGATTGCTAACAAATAATTCTTTGTTTGATTGATTGATTTATAAATTGATTGATATTGATCGATAGCGTAGCCGATAACACGCCTGTTCGATAAGTAGGATTGCACAAGTAGGATTGCACAAGTAGGATTGCACAAGTAGGATTGCACGGATTAATCGAGTTACAGACGAATCTCTGACACTACCTTTCATACACAGAGGTTTCTACGCCATATATACGTGGGGGCAGATTGCCTCCAAAAGAGCTTGGGGGAGGATTTTTTTTGGAAGCTCGGGGGGATATTTTTCAAATTCGTTGGAGAAGTTTCCTTCTGTGGGGGGATTTTGCCTCCACGCTCATGGGGGGGGGGGGATAGAAGCCCCTGCATACACAAACAGATTGCTGTTAAAAATTTCAGTAAAGTGTTTCACTGCTTTACTAAGCCATTTTGATTATTACAATTTATTGATTAATTCAATGGTTAATTAATTACTCACCAACTAATTGATTGATTGATTGCTCGATGGATTGATCTACTGATTGACCGAGTTAATTGTTGGTTTATAGTATGGTGCATTTATTGATTGATAGATTGTACAGATTGATATACTCATGTTGGTTGAGGGAAACTCGAGAATGTAGACCAACCTAAAACTGCACGTGTCGGAACAGGCGACTAACGCAGATGTTGCAGTGAAATGCTGAGTGGTCTGCGCCATGGCTCCTGTGTACTTGACCTTTTGGTCGCTCAAATTCCAGATTTTGCATTAGTACTGCCACATCGGTTGTGCCATATGGTAGGTTAAGCGACTCTACCATTCACTGTTCAAAGCGCTTCTGAGGCAAAGTTAAAAGTACGCTATATAAAAGCTTCTGATTCATTGATTGATTTGAGTGATTTACTGAACAACGTAAAGAATAATTGAAATGATAAGTTATCTTTGATTTTTTGTTGATTTTTTCATTTCTTTTTCGACTTTTTATTATATTGTCTTTATGTCTTGGAACAATAATTATTATTACACAGATTAATCAACTGATAAACGTTATTACCCAATTGGCTGTTGAAAGTAGTCATCAGGTAGCAGAGAGCCAAGTTGATTGATTCTATCATTTATAAAATACCTTCTTCTTCTCTCAACTGCACAAAATAAGAACAACCCATCAATGAAGCAATACAGCAATCAAACTATTAGTAGCTGTGCGCAATATTTTTACCCTGGGTGCAAACAGCCCTGTGGAATTTATTAAGTTTAACAACATTCGATTCATTAATTTAAGAAAGGAATGAATCGTGGCCCGGCTACTCGAGATCTACTAGATTGAAAGAGCCACGTCAGCAAATTTATCAATAAACCAATCAATCAATAAATCAATCAGCCAATCACTTAATCAATCAATCAATGACAATGGCAATAGACTAATGCAAGATTCATCACCCGTGGGCGATGTTTCATTTATTTATTTATTTATTTTAAGCACCAAAAAGAGTTTTGCAACCCTGTAAAGTCACTACATGATATACATCAGAGTTAAACATACACAAGATTTTAACATCGAGCACAGTAACTCTGGTGGTCAAAGAACGAAGAGACAGAAAGAAAGGATATAAAAAGTTTTCTTAAGAGAAATTAGTAATAAAAATAATTGAGTAAAGCTATAGACTATAGACAGAGCAAATAAAGCGTCAAGTTAATATTTGTCAGTAGCCAGTCAGTGTAGCTGTAGTTCATGTTTGGATGGATCTATGGAGGTATAGTTAAATAATAAATAAATAATATAAACTAAGCTAGACGAATGTTGTTCTTAGCAACAAGAAGTAGGCCTAAAGATTGTTAAACTCTAGTACCTGTTTATCTTCAATCTCACGTTGATAACTTTATATTTAAAACAACTGCATCAATAAAGTCATTCCTGTTATCATTTCATACATCCCTAACATCGTCGTAGGTGAAGAACTGGACGTGAAATCCTTATATCCGTGAAATCCTGTATCGCCTCTAATCTATGATGGGATCATGCTCTGAGATGGCTTGCACACTGATATAAGCGACGTGAACTAGACCTGTGCGTGAAGATTTTTCTCTTCGGACCTGCGTCTGGCTGTGCACTTCAAACATGATAACCGCACATGTTCACAAGTTGACTGATTTTTCTTGCATATCAGTCATTCAATTTACCTTTACATAAATACTATTATATAGCTCCCTCTTAACTAAGTCTCAGAAGCTCTTGAACAATGGAGGGTAGAGTAGCCTAGCCTGTCATAATATGCCGCGTCCGATGTATAAGCCAGGCAGGAATTTCAATTCAATTTCTAGGTTGATAGTGTGCCATTTTTGTTACCTAACGTAGGTGCGGAGCTGATTCTGATTCTGAGAGATTACAGCACTGAGGTGACATAGTCAATTAGTCAATAGCCTGACGGTGAGGTCGCTAGTCTCACCATATACAATCCAATTTTATAATTGGATCATATACGCCAGACCTTTGGTAATATTCGCAATTTTCGGAAGATGTCACTTAATACGTACAAATTCCCTCCAATTAACTGACACACGAAGGGATGAATTTCATCGGGCTTTGTTGGGCCGATGTAAATCCGAGATTTTACTCTCTGATTGACTCTATATTAGTCTGTAATGAAATAAATGCTGTTAACCAATATTATGCGAATCTTTGCGCCTTCTTTCCTTCGTCGTTCTTTCAGCCGCATCACTCACATCCGGTTGTGTTCCTCCGCCGCAGTGTTGAATTCTTCCGCCGATGTTTTGAAAACTAAGTTTACGTAACCCCGAGTTTTCATCAGATTGATAAACCTTCGCCGAAAAATCCGGCGGAGTAGGCCTGCTATTTGCCATCGAGTCAGAATAATTTTGAATTGGTTTAACATCATTGCCAGAGGCATTTGATTTAGTGTCCTTGACTTTAGATTCTGTGCAAACCCTTTCAAATGATTTTTCTTCGTTTAAATAGATATTTTGAGAATTTTGTGCATCTTTATGTCCTATTAAACACCATATTCGTGAATCCGTTGACCGAGGCTCTGTGTTCATGATTAGCCCAGTTTGTTCTAGAACATTTTCGTGCAATTCCTTTAGGTGCGAGTGCTTACTCTGAAAACTGTTGGAAGTTTCGCTATTACAATTCTGGTTGGACAGATTTTGATTTAATTTTGCTGCATCGTAAAGCGAATATTCTCCAGATTGGGTTGAAATGGTAGAAGTGGTCGAGAGTGCATCGTCAGAGATGTCCATCACATTCTTTGATAGCGAGTTACATGTATAGTCCAACATCGATGGATTTCCTTCAAATTCAATCTCAAAACCTCCACTCTGTAAGAATCTAATGTCATTAATGTTAGGCTGCAAAGCTGATTCAGCCCCTGTAGAAACTACACATTTGTCATCAGAAAATTTATTGAAAAAGGAGTTATCGTCCATTTTGTTGCCTGAACATGACATTGGATCTGAATTAGTGTCCGAATGTATTAAGTAATTGCAACGGTCACGAATTTGATGCAACGTAATAGAGTTGATAGTGCTAAACGTTGATTCGATTTCAGATACATTTTCTCCAGCGATTTCAGATAGACTTTCTCCAGCAGATAATGTAGTCGTATAAAGCTCTGAAGCTTCATCAGACTGAAGTGAAACTATAGAACCTTGTGAAACCCATGGTAGTGGTATCACCTCTCTACTTGTAGCTATTTCCTCTGGGTACATTTGAGAGAGATTTTGATCATAAAAGTCATTGAATTTGATCAATTTAAGCGGATATTGAACGAAACTGTGTCTTGTATATGCATTATCAGATTCTGTCCAATTTTCTCTATTGTTGACGAATAGTTCATTTTCTCTATCAATTAAGGAGTCATTGAATTGACCTATAAAATTATCAGGTAGGCCTACTCCTTCATATTTCATTTTGTTTTGTATTATTCCGCCAATTTCAGGAAAACTGAAGTTAAGTGAAGAACAAGAGTTTTCATCAGATTGATAAACTTTCTTCGAAAATTCTGGCCGATTGATGTTTGTCATCGGGTCCGAAGAAAATGGCATCGGTTTGAAAGTTAAAACAACTCCTTCATCAAATTCGTTGAATTTCCTGGTATTACTAAAAGTGAAGTTAACACCACTTTGCATATTCTTGTAGGTATTATAAATAGTGCTTATACTACTATTATCGGTGCTGCATGGATTCAACCACGGTTCCAGTTCCATCAAGTCATCAAGAAGTCTATCTATGCTTGCAAGCTCTTCCATTGTGTAGTAGTATTGAGGCAATTCATCTGATTCTGTCGCTTCTGTTTCACCAGTTTTGGCCGTTGATGATGACACTGAAGTGGTTTCTCTTTGGAATGTCGCCATTGGTGATGTTACTGAAGTGGTTTCTCTTTGGAATGTTGGCAATGTTGAAAGTGGTTCTGTTATAACTGTGGAAGGGGTTGAAATGTCCAAGATGATGTCCACATCATTCTGACTCTTGGATCTAGTGAACAACAGATGGCTGGGTTTCGATCTTCTCTTGAATTCTCTTTCCACGTCGTCTTCCAAAATCTGCTCATACTAAATATTTATAAATGTACAATTTTTATCGTAGATAACCTATGATAATAAGAATTATATTATAAGTGGGATGCAGTAGGCCTATTCAGTACGTGAATTACATTAACACACGCATTATATTCCAGGCAAACTCGAAACTCATCCCTTTCCACCTGAGATCTGTTCTAACGGACGTTCTTGCTTTGATAACGGATTTGCACTGTTTTGGAGCTCCCTTTCTCTTGGTTTATGCATTTGCAGGAGTGTTCTGTGGCATGAAGCCGTCTGTGGTTGCACATTCCGCGCATGGGACGTCCCTGACATCACCTTCGGTCGAGAAACCGGATGATTATCGATTTGATGATTGCTAACCGATTATTGATTGATTGATTGGTTGATTGCTAACCGTAAGCGCGGAGCTGATCCCAATTCTGAGAGATTTCAGCTTACAGGTGACAAAGTCATTAACCTGACGGCGGGGTCAATGGTCCCACTAGAAGGTTTCATTAGCCTAGAATCTAGAATATCAAATTAACACCGTACCTCCAGTGCTCGAATTATGGGGGGGGGGTGCGAGGGACTGGTTAATACCAATAGCCTCAACCCCACCTAGCAGCCCGCTATTTGAGGGGTACGAGGAGGGAAACCACCTAAATGTGGCACGATTAATGACTAAATCCGATGTCCTTCGGGTCGGGTTCCCTAACCTTCTCAAGAGCTTTTCGGAGCCACCTCCCCACCCCCCTCCCCGTTAGCAATTGCAACACAAGAATTGTAATTTGTAATTCTACCACTGCACATCAGACATACATGTAACATTATTATGGTCAATATTATTGTGCCTAACCTAGGGCTTACATGTATATGCAAAATTGGTCATATCGTGTTACAGTATTATACGAGTAAATCATCTGAATACTTCACGTGATCAGAAAAGCTGAGAACCAAAAGGGTAGGCCTAAATGGAAAATATTAAAGAAACACAAAAGTTACAATTATTGTGACAAATAATCATTTGACGAGGTGTTAACTGTACTCAGTCTGTGTACATATTAGAATAACCTTGATTGATAATGTGCTCATTTATGAGCGAGATAGTTAACCGTGTATATTAATTTGTGTTTTGAACCTGCTATTTGACGGAGCAGTAACACTATTGATATAATATAGCCTAGTACTTACAACAGATTTTAATCCTCTCTTCATTTTTCCGTAGACCCGCGGAAATATTTCACAGACGAAGCTAAAGTAAATTTTCTAATCATGAAGACCTAATGTTGAATATCTCCGTTTCTTTATTTCAAATGCTGTTAAATTTGAGCTCTTTCGCAGCTCAAAGGCACCGTCAGTCCTAGTAAGAATAATAATATAGAGATCGGCAGAAGATGAATAAGCACTTTTAAGCTGCCTTCGTATAATTATTTATAAGAACTTATATATTCCCGCAAGTATTGGAATTCTTTGGCCTCGTCAAGTATTACGGTCCTTCAAGGCAGTGCCTTGAACTAATGGGGTCTTGTAAAGTAGTCGTCATATCAAATCCTGGGGCGTATTGCCGGGGCTGCGGGGCTACCAGACCGCCATTAAAAGTGACCTTAAGCCTATAGTCAATTATTAAATTGAAAATCAAGGGGTCTTGGAACAGTTAGATGTGCATGGGTCGGATCACTTTGGTAGGACCCCGGAACGCTGAAGGTAGGGCCCCTAACGCCCTAGGCTATTTTGCTGGGCCCTGGAACGGTGTTTCGCCTTTTTCCACATCAATTTAACCACTGCTATAGCATTCTTTTGCCTATAGCTAAGATTCATCTCGCACCAATATAGGCTAATGTTACTGTTTGTTAGAGATAAAATTTTATTCGACTCACACCTCCCCTTCTGACACTGTCGAATTCTTACACTGTATCATAAATGTTATTTATAGAGGAACTAGCCTATTAGGACTTAGTATAACTTCATTCATTTATGACTTCATTTTTGTCTCATTCGTCGCTCCATTTTGTACCTAGGCCTTACATATTGACAGTCCCGCCTTAAAAGAACTGGCTACAAGTAGCTAGGCCTATATCTACCGCCCCTTTATATGTCCATCTATGAGTCTGAATATAGGCCCAGGCGAGACTTGGGCGGGGGAGGGGACGGGGGGGGGGGCCGCGGAAAGGGACACCCCATAGAATTGAAATTTGGCCCGTTAAAATACAAATTTTTAACCAACCTCCATCGATCGACCTCGCTTTAATTAACCTGGCTCCCACGATGATATATGTAGGCCTATGTTAAACAACCCCGCCCACTTAAAATTCCTAAATCCGACATTGTATCGGCCCTCCTAGAACTAAATTGACACGATTAAGTTTCGAAGAAAAAATCAATGTAAAATATTTTATATATAAAGGCTAAAGCTCAATTTAACGCCAGTTTCACTGTCTAACGGATACATAAGTAACAGGTGAGCCTTGGGATTCGAACCGTGAACCTATGGAACCCGAGTCGGGACACTTAACCGCTGTTCAATTGGACCAGCCATGCAATGCAGAAACATTAGCATGAACTACATTGGAACAAAATCGATTGTCATATTTTGGACTTGTAGAAAAACACTAATTGGATAACTCTAGGATAGGTCTATTCAATACAATATTGATTTAACGTCCGTTACATCATCTGACGACGATATCTAAATATTTCTAATACGGACTACTTCCGGAACTAGTAACTGCTGATAAGCAGAACACTATAGACGTCCCTGACATCGCCTTCGGGTGAGGAACCGGACGCTAAATCCTCATTGTATTGTATAGGATTCGTTGATTTGCTAAAAAGGATGCAATATATGCATTAAATATTGAGGTATCCACTATCTCGCTCTAGAATAACTTAGATATGTTTAGTTAAACGACCTGTTGGATTCGGCAATCA